>VWPU01003025.1:0-81103 GCA_013398955.1 Callaeas wilsoni
CAGAGAAGCAAGCCAGCAGGCCCAGGTCACAGTGCCTAAAGAAGATGAAAAAAAAAAAAACCAACAAAAAACCAAAAACCACAGGGCAACAGGACCCCATGTCAGACCCACTGTGCTGCGTGGCAGCTGTGTCATTCACCCCACCAGAAGGAAGAGCAGCCGCTGGCCCCCAACCCCCGCAGGATCCTGGGCCGCACTTCACCCATCGCCATATTCCCAAGCCGTGGGATGGAAGGAGATGAGGGTGTGGAGTGGGTGGCAGGTGCAGTGACAATTCCAGGCTCAAAAAATGGCTATGGGATGCAAACCATCCCCAAGACAATTATTCAGTGCAAAATAGTATTTTGAATTTCAATTTTACCTGCTTGGCAAGATTCATCTCCTCCATAGCAACTGAGTGTCCTAAGGTCATCATGGAGATTTAAGCAGAAACCACAGAATCAGATAATCCCAGAATTAACTAGGCTGGAAAATTGCTTTGAGATCATCAAGTCCAACCTATGATCTAACATCACCTTGTCAGCTAGACCATGGCACTGACTACCATACTTCCCTGGTCCTGCTGGCCACACTATTCCTGATACAGGCCAGAGTGCCATTGGCCTTTTTGGCCACCTGGGCACACCGCTGGCTCATATTCAGTCGGCTGTCGACTAGTACCCCAAGGTCCCTTTGTGCCTGGCTGCTGTCCAGCCACTCTGTCCCCAGCCTGTAGCGCTGCAGGGGGTTGTTGTGGCCAAAGTGCAGGACTCGGCACTTGGACTTGTTAAACCTCATGTTGTTGGACTTGGCCCATCTATCCAGCCTGTCCAGGTCACTCTGCAGAGTCCTCCTATCCTCCAGCAGATCGACACATGCTCCCAGCTTGGTGTCATCTGCAAATTTACTGATGGTGGACTCAATCCCCTCATCCAGATAATCAGGGAAGGCATTAAACAGGACTGGCCCCAGCACTGATCCCTGGGGGATCCCACTAGTGACTGGCTGCCAACTGGATGCAGCACTGTTCACCTCCGCTCTCTGGGCCTTGCCATCCAGCCGGTTCTTAACCCAGCCAAGAGAGCACCTGTCCAAGCTGTGGGCTGTCAGCTTTTCCAGGAGGATGCTTACCAGGAATTATGCCTTAAAAGGAAGTATTCTTTCTGCTCTCTATGGCAAATGAAAGTCTCTCATATGGTACTCTGGTTATAATAACTTGTCTTATCTTTTTAAAAGATAAGATTTCAGCAATGATTGTATTTAGATCTCAGAAGGAGAATTCAGACTCTCCAGTTACTGTTATGTACAGCTAAAAAAAGCAAATAAGCAAATTCTAGATGAGAGAAGATTGCGTGTGTGTTTCCTTTTCACAGGCTTCAGCTGACCTTGAAATAAAATGATTTCTCTGTCTACACATAAAACACATTTGTGACATGTAAAGGTGCATTGCTATGAAACATAGGTGAAATGGAGGCATGTCTGAGCCTGGTAATAATTTTATATGGAAAGACTCTTTCTATTTAATCCTGGATAGGGTAGTAAGAAAAGCTGTTGCCCTGGAAAAAGGCTAATTGTAAGAGTTTTCTGGTCTAATGAGCTGAAGGTGCTGCCTGTGTGTGAGGGATGTGTAGAAAAAATCCATATACAAATTAATATAGTACTGTGCAAGAATAAAAGGAGAGGAACAGGTTAAAAAAAATTGAATTTTCTTGTTAATCAGACTTGTGCTGCTTCAAGTAATGCCCATTATCCACAATATTTGCAAACTGGGAGGTAACCTGATTGGCTTGTATAAAAATGATAACAAAAAACCACAGCAGCTTAGTGCACCTCTGGCAAAGAATGATGAATATTTTTTTATTCAAATATAACGGAATGTAAGTGTAGCAAATTGGCAGGCTTGAAACAACTTGGGCTTGTTTTGACCCATCTGGCTTTCTTAAATTCTTGCAAAAATTAGGTCACCTAAATAGAAAGGACATGCTGATTTTTATCCAGGCTAGAAAAATGTTTGTGGTGAAATGATTAATTTATAATCTTTTCAAAATATCAGAGACTGATATTACAATCCTTATACATCCTCATGTTCAGACTTTTTTTTGCAGTTGTGTCTGATCTGACTGTGGAAAGTCCTATAATTTAAACTTTTAAGTACTTTTAGAAAGACGGTATAATTTGGACATCTACAGTTTCAGTTGTGCAATACATGAATGGGGTTTGCACTGGTTTAAGGAGCCAAGCGATGCTATTGCAATCATGCCTTATTATGCTAAAAACCTGTGAAACAAAATCCCAATGTAGATGTGTTTGTTGAATGGCAACCAAAATTCAAGTCTCAGTGATGGTTCTCGTCTCACTTACTGTAGCACTTAGAGCAGCACATGTTGGAGTAAATAACTTCATATGGGAAACAGCAAAGAGATTTATAATGGAAAATATCTGTAAACTGAAAACTCAGTGGCTTCCTTCCATCGTGGGTGGACAGCAGCAGCACATTCTGATGCCCTGTATTACTCAACACAGATTTCTTCAACGTTGTTTACAAACGTCTACAACAAAACATCCTCAGAGAATATGCAGCAGTTCAAGCTAACTGTGCAGAGAGACAGTTTGTTAGCTTGTGTAGTTCTGCACCTTTGCATCTATTAAATTACCTCATTCCTTTATATCACAGTGAAACTGCTTTCTGGAAAAGGTGTACATGTGTCATTAACCGTAGTCTTAAAGTGCAACTTTTAGACAAAAGAAAGCATGTAATATAATGTGTCAACAAAAACCCAACAGGATTATTTCACAATTAAACTAGAATTAAACTACAAGAGTTTAAGTATGAAGCATAATCACTCGTATCCATGAAAACTTTACTCAATTGAAAATCAGAAAAAAAAAATCATGTTCTTGTGAAGGACTGCATGCTATGGAGTTCTTAATGGCTTAATTTCTGAGAAGTATATAAATTCAAATATAAAATAAGAATCTGTATGTGCAACACACTACTGTTTTCAAGTAAATATAGTGGGATTTTTTAGATTGAAACATAAATACTGAAAGAGAAAACACATTCCTAAGTCTCTGCTTTATTAAAAGACTGAAGGTTAGATACTATGGCAAAAAAAGTTGTGTAGGTTTTTGAGTGTGGTTATTTCATCTGCTTACAACCCATCTTTGGTATCACTGCCATGACTAAAAACTTTGGAAAGACTGGTGTTAAGAATAAGGTTTTAGTGGTAGTGCATCATTGAAAATGAAGCTGCAGTAGAATGGCAAACCATGTATCATCAGCACCAACTTTAATTAGCATGTAGTAGAAGAATTAGAATAGACACCATTTCCCTGAAACTCTATGAGAACCTCCCAAAAGGCACTGTTGCTTTTTAAACAACTTATTTTAAAACAGAGTGATCCAAAAAATATTCTTCACTTCCTATTCTGCTTGTTATCCCAGATTTCCAAGGAAAAAGGAAGAGCAGGGAAAAGACCTGGACAACTGTGCTCCGCGGTTTAAGTACCTCACTGAAGGTATGGAGCCTGTTCAGGGACACTTAGCTGGACACGGAACATGGTTTTCTGGCTAAATCCTCTGAGACAGATGCTGTGCTGGAGTTGGGAATGTGAGACTGGTAAATCTTTTCTGGGGTCTGTTGCCTCCTGGGTACGATTTGTCTGAGGCTGATGAGAACAGGGGTAGATTCTGTTACTGCAGAGCTGATTCAATGAGCTCAGTGGTGCCAGCACAGTCTGTTTACAGCTTGGCTGAGGCCTGAAAAGGCTGGGTGTCCATCAGCACTAGCAAGAGGAGTCCAAATGGATTTGATGCCTCCAGCCAAGGGCTGTTGGCTGCATGGGTGGCAGCCAAACATATGGGGATGCTTTGGGCTGGCGGGACAGGAGCAGCTGGCTTGTGGGGAGTTGCTGCTGGTGGTTTGTGCTCACTCTCTCATTTCCTCTCTGCTTGTTGTACTGAAGTCCAAAAATATTCACATCCTCCTTATACCCTGGGACTCTTACTGAGCTGGCCAGGTAGAAAACAGATTCTGGAAAAAGCCCAGCTTTTAAACTGGGGAGTGAAGGGTGAGATCTTGCATCTTTTTTGACTGAGTGCATTGTCCTCAATAATGGTCTTTTTCACTGAAAGCAGCAACACTATTATTATCCTTCCATGGAGTCAATAGGAAATAAATGAAAGCCCATCTGACTTTAGAAGTGAAAATTGATTCCTTCAATTTGGAGACAGCTTGTGTTCTTTCCGTTCCTCTTGGAACCTGAATGCACAGAAACTGCTACTAAAATTAGGATGATGCTACAAGGGTATCAGAAACAGCTCTCATAAATATCAGCAGGAGGGAAAGCACAAACAAACGTGGGTACAAAGGATAGTGTCTGTTGGGTTGTGCTGGGGATAAATCTTGGACAAGAGAGAGGAATGTCATCCAGCTAGAAGGGTGTATGGGAAAATGTTTCAGCTCTAGTGTTTTTCTTGGGAGTTCTTCTGGAGTATGTTCTCAGACAATTTACAGAAGAGTTGCTTATATACATTACATGTTTGAAAGAGTGGTTTTGGGCAATTTAGTTAAATGTTGAGCCTGGGTTTCATTGTATAAGACCAGTGAAATTAGCTAAGATATGATAGATTGCGGCTATTGTTTTTTTAAAAGTAATATTATATGTTTAGTAGCATTACACACTTAAGTGATATCTTCCCATGAAGCATTATTTGAAGGAATGATACCTAAAAGCAGAAATAGAGAGGAGACAGAAGTATATCTCCAAGTATTTGTAAATGTGAGGGAGTTTGGAGGCAACATAACTATACTTTCTGGTTTACCTCAGGCTTTAAAATACTTGTTTCAGGAGAGATTATTGAGGAGAGAGAGATTCCAGTTGCAACACAGTTATAATTGTTTTTCCAGTCTTATTCCAACCTACTCAGGGATGGTGGTCTAGTCATGGCTCTCTGGAAAGGCTCTGTGCACCTCCCAGTGTTTCTCTCCAGAGCTTTAGTAAATTCGTCTGTGACCCATGAGGAGTTTTAATCGCTTTGGGAAAGTCTCAGTGAGCCCTTGCCAAAATAAGTAATGAAAGTATTTAGAAAAATTGCATTTATTAGGTTATTTTAGCAAGCTTAGTTAGGCACAATTTTCTGAGGTGTCCTGGAACTCCAGGATCAGTTAACATGCAAGTCACTCCTAGCCAGCACTGGTGTGCTGGTAGTTTGAATCACTCAATATTTATGGTTGTTTAATCTACTGGGCAAATAACCTAGAATATATATATATATCACTAGGACTCAAATTTATTTTATAGCACAACATGAAATTCAAGAAAATACTTACGTTCAATCAGTTTAGGTAAGAGGACTATTCTCTCTAAATTATTTTTGATGGGGTTTTTTGGTATGGAACTGGGAGGTTTTGTTTGTTTTCATGGTGTTTTAAGAAGAGTGATGCAGAGTATGTTAAATACCAAAAATAGAATCAGAAGAACTTATGTTCCAGGCAAATTGAATTGGCTGCAGGACAAACAAATTATAACTGAATACAAAATGGGGTTTAAAGTGGTTTCCATAAAGTGAATATCAATACTATGAGCTACTCTGGATGTTTTCTTAATTTTACAAAAAGAATTTTTTTTTCAAATGTACTTACTTTGAGAGATTCAGTGAGGAAATACACTGGTTATTTAAACATATGAGTGTATGTAGAAGTGTGCTACTCTGATTTAAAACAGTACAACAAAATCAGCCCCTGAAAAAAACTGTTTTGCAAAGAGAGTTACAGCCAATTACATCAGAATATACAATGAGTTCATTGTTTGTGATGATGCTAACACCAGAAGATAAGCAGATTTCTTTCTTGCCCTTTCCGAAGGGAGTGTATAAATATATATATATGTGTATATATATATGTGTATATGTATATATACATATATGTAGAGTTCAATCACTTCAAGTGGCAGATGGGAAAATAACATCCCAACTGGAGATAAAATAAGAATATTTCTAATATCATTCATTTAACAAACAATTAATAATATTCCCATATTTCTAGAGGGATTTTTAAGAAGTAATCCAGTTTTACAGGTAAGAGCTGATACAGACATAGGCAAGTTCAAATAACCGGAAACCATTCATGTATGAACAGGTAACTTTCTACTCCAAACCATACTTGAAACACGGTGAGAAGCACTTTCAACAGAGTTGTCTAGGAGATTAAGTAGTTCTGCCATATTAATGGAAACCTCTGTTGTACAAAGACACAAAATTTAAGACAATTTAGGCTAAGCAGCATCACTGGTAATGGAAATTGCAGCATATTATTTCTTACAGCTTTTTGGAAAGAACACAATTTTCACTCAAACTTGTGTTATTAATGAAGTAATTTGGTATTTTTGGACTGGCATTTACTAGCAAAAGCTTGCCAAATGCAGTATATCCCAGCATTTTAAACTCCAGGGTGGACAAGTATCTCCTTTTTAAAAAAAAGTATTTTGTGAAATAGGGCAGAGTCTGCTGTAGCTTAAAGAAAACCACACATTGATACCTATGAGAGTTTAGTGCTATAAGGCTCTGTCTTTACTGGTTTGATGACAGAATATTTTTTTTCTGCTGGATATTGAAAGGGCTTAATAATTTTGAACAATGAGCATGTGCTTAACTTAACTCTTCACATACCAGGGTTTTAGTTCCTTCCTTTTCTCTTTTCTCTAATCAGATGCATTTTATAAAAAGCTTTGTGGTTCCTTAACTCAAAAACCTCAAATGTCCTGTCTCCCATCTATAATAGTAAAGGCAAAGGTTGAGAGACAATGAGGGGAATGTGTCCTAGGTTTAATTCAAGAACAACTTTAACAAGGAAAATGGTACCTGGTTTACTGAACATGAAACCTGATCTCCAAAATATTACAAATGGAAAATCCACATCTTCATCTTGCTTCCTCATCTGAGTTTGTTTTTAAACAAATATGTTCCTTGATGTGGAGCATGATTAAGAGATGACTGTAGTATCAGCAGCTGGCTGTCCAAGAGAAGTCCTCAGGACCATTTTGATCAGTTAAAGAGCAGGGAAAAACAGAGGACCAGCATCATGGAACAGGATCACAGCTAAGAGCCTTAGCAACCATGGATTACAAGAACTTCTTAGGAGACAGGGGCAACATTAGGAAGAATGTAGTATCCTCATGGTATGTATTACTCAGATTGAAGTGAATTTTGTGTTCTCTGTGTTTGTTTAGCTGGAGGCAATTGGGGACTGAAGTGATGATTAATAGAGATGCATATTTAAATTTAAATGAAGGCTTCAGTTTAAATTAGGATTCCAGGACTTGCAAGAAAGTTCTGTAAGAATTAGGAATTTGGAAGAATTGCTAGACTGCAAAAGGCAGTAAAATAAATGACAGAGTCATTAAAATATAAGAAAAAAAAATTTAAAATAGCAGAAGTGAAAGAGTAGAACACTGGTTTTAGTCCAGAAACTGGCAAGGAGCTCTGTGTAAGCAACTCATCCAGTTCTTGGGAAGCATAACAAGATGGAAATTATAGACAGAAAATACTTATTATGTTATGCAAGCCATTTTCCAGTGCTAGCAGAGAAGGAAAGAAGTGGAAAGTACATCTCAAGTCTCTCTCATGTCCCCTCTGGCTATATTCAGAAATGGCATGAATAAACTCTGGAGGGAGCCGCACCCAGTCACTTCTAGCCAGAGCCAGTTTAAGAGCATCTGAAATGCTGGGAACTGGGAGGGAAAATCTGGAGGATGCTCACACACATGGAAAACCCCTTTACTTTGTGACTTGGAGTGCTTATAGTGAATCTATAGGCATAGGAAGTGACCAAATGCTGTGATGATAATCTAGTTTGCTGTAAGAGCTGTTCTCTCTGTGCTCATGCACCAAACCCTTCACTTCTGCCTTCCTCCCTGGGGCTGTACTTCTCCCATACTGAAGGTGTGCCTGCGAGGCCCTGGATAATTTCTGATGGCCAGAATATCCTCCAACAGGATACTTGCCAGCAATTTGGAAATCGTGCAAATAAATGAAAAAAAAAATTCACTAGAATTGAGCTCTTCTGACCTAGTAGTCAGAAAACTGTAAAAGAGAATATAAAATTTTCACTGAAAAGGGGGAAGGTCCCTTTGACTCACCTCAAGCAGATGACAGCTAAAAATAATATAATTTTAGACTAAATGAGATCTGTCTCTGTCCCACTTTATTTGCTGTTCAGTTCTGTGCTCTTTTTTTATTCTTGTTTTGAAGTTAAGTTCTTGTAACCACTACCACCAAAGCTAGGTCACATGTGTAGTAATTCAAGACTGAGTAATTTTGTGAGCCTTTTTCAATCACTCAACTACAGGCATAACTACAGCTTCCCAAAAAGAAGCGTTTTCTTTTCTTTTTTCATTTACCTATTGAATTTTGTTCAAGTAAATTTTTTTTTAATTGCATATTTTTAAATATATTGGCAGATTCTCTGAAACCACCTGACTGGGCTTTTGTTTAATTTGTTGCAGGCACAGTTATACTTACACTCCCCCTCTGTTTGCTGAAGGTGGTTGCTGATGTGACAATTTAAAATGCAGTCCCTAGCAGCCAGAGTCAGACAGTTACTGTAAATGACATGGTGTATGCATGTTTGAGTAGGACAAAGAAGCAGACATAAAAAATATTTTAAAATGTAAATTATTCATCCTAGCATGTGAAAGATATGAAGTGAACTAATTACCAACTTTAAAGATTAAGGAAATTTTTTTTTTATTGTTATTTGTTTTTTAAAGAAATACTCTGGCATCTTGAAATGTGAAGTAGTGGGTGTTAAGGAAGTCAAACTGAGCTGGAGTCTTCTTTTAATGGCAAAAATATTCTACTCTTCTCCAAGACTCTGGTCAGCAAATGTTTTTTAATTGTTACCATACAATGTCTGCGAGATCTAAGAGTCACCAGTTTATGAGGAAGTGTGGGTGTGATCTTTGTGGTGTCAAAACGGCCGCGTCCTTTGAAGTCATAATTACTGAGCAGATTTATATCAGCTACAATATCTTGCCAAACTGATGAACTGATTATTGCTGTGTTTTGGAGAAGGCTGGCCTTTGATCTCAGGTACTTTTAAATGAAAGGACAGCTCAGTGCATTACTCAGAGTTTTATACTCTACCAGGGCTTTCCTCTGTAAAGTGAGGGGAGTTGGAATGAGATGATCTTTAAGGTCCCTTTCAAGCTGGGCCGTTCTATGATCTCAGAGGAGGTTTGTACTGATGCCTGAAGTAGCTTGTTGCTCACAGTCTGATGGGGATATTCATGGTTACCTTCTTGACCTCAGGAGATGAGTAGCTACCCTTAGCCTTTCTCTGGAGTAGTGATGAGCAGAGCGAAAGACCTTCCCTTTCATCGGTTTGGGTCAGCTATTCTGGCTGTATCTCCTCCAGCTGAGGAGTTGAAAAGTCTTTGACTTAGACTAAACACTGCTCAGCCACAACTAAAACATCAGTGTGTTATCAGCATTGTTCTCATCCTGAATCTTAAACATAGCACTATCCCAGATACTAGGAAAAAGAATAACTATCCCAGCCAAAACCTGGAGAGATTGTTCTACCTCATGGGAGTAAGAAACTCCCCAAAACGGAAGCCCCAAACCAAAAGAAATCCCTACTTAATATACATATGTAAAATTGTTATTAAAAGAAATAGCTGTTTACTATTAGGTTAGAGTGTTCTAAAAAAGAAAATTCATGTTGTATGTTATTTTTTTCTTACTTTTACTCTGATTTTTCCTGGGGCCACTTTAGGACTCCTAAAGAGGACAGGGGAGAAGATAGAGGAGAATGGGGGATGGTTGTAAATACTCTCACACTTACATGATGAAAGACCGTTAAAATAAATGCTATTCAGCTATCACTTTTTCTTTCTATTATTTTATAATTATTAATGTTCCTTTATCATTTGGGAAATAGGGACAATATTTTTTTAACCTGTAAAACACGAATTGGAATTTTTAACTATTAAATTAGAAATTAAACCAAGTATTGTAGTTCAATCTAGTTAAGCTCTCTGTGAATATTCAGCTCTAAGACACCTAATTTGCTTTAGTTATTTACTATCAGATTATGACAGGTTTATATACCTATTAATTTCTCTCCCAAAAGATTGCCAATTGGTTTATTACACAGAGGTAGATAAAGGTCAAACAAAATAAAAACAAGATGGACTGCATGGCAGAGAAATGCATGGATATGAATCAGACTAATAAGAATGGTGTTAGGCTTATACTGCTAGAAAGACTGATACTTACCATCATATAAATTGGATAATATTTTAAGTAAATGCAATGTTAGCAGAAACTGGCAAACAAGTTGGGGAAAAATATGAATGGTATAAAATTTTTATGCTTATTTTCATAGGCAGTCACACAATAAACCAGTTTCTCTTAGTGAGAATGTGTTCTGATAGAACTGAAAATAGAACATCAGAGAGAAATAAGTGGTCCACGTCCATTTTTTGTCATTTAGTGTTTGTCTATGTTCCGAAGCATCCAAGTATTTAATAAAATTCAATGACATACAGAAGTATTTTTTCCAGTGAAAAAATTAATATTCATAATTTCAAAACACTTCGAATTACAAAAGCTGCTTGAATTGTGTTATATTTTCATTATTTTTTATAAGTAGCAAATTGCATTATTGACATATTTTTCTGATAAAAAACCTGTAAATGTACATATTTGTTTCATTTTTTGAAACAAAATATGAAGTTAAAGTAGAATAGCCAAAGATTTTTATTTGATGACTTGTAATATATAACCAAAAATACCTTCTTTTTTTCTGGCAAATAAATTTTTTTTTTCTTAATTAAATGCATTTTACTATGCCCTATTCCATTATAATCTAAATGAGGCTTCCATATATAATATTTTTAAAAATATACTTATTGTGTTGACTGTCTGTTTTCTTCTTACTTTTCACATTAATGGTTGGACACAAAGATCTTAGAGCTTTTATCCAAGCTAGACAAATATTTCTAAAAAAGTCTCTGTGCTTTCTGACATAATGGCAGCATGTTTGTGACAGTAAGTCCAACTGCTTAATTGTATATTTCTTAGGAGAAATAATTTTATTCGTTTTTAGAGAGGCATAATAGCATTTGAAAGAAAGCAAACCACTTGATTTGCATTGTCTGTTTCAAATTTTTTATTTTAATTGGAAGCTCAGCATTCTTTAGCCAAATATGAATATAAATAAAAGAAAATTTATGTACAAATCATTATGCACTATTAATTGAATTAAGGGAAATGATTGCTCTTCTGTTTGAGGAAACTATCATGGCTACTTGATGGGAGGAGATGAAGTTCTGTCCATTTGAGGGTGTCAATGAGCTATTGACATTCTCCATAAGTCTTGCATGCTCTTGCAAGCTTAATCCTGTTGAAACTAAAGCCTAAACACAACCAAAGAACATCTTCAAACTCTCTGCTACCCCTTGCATATTCATCAGCATGTAAACAGAACCTGTGAAATGACAGTAAAGGAATGTGAACTATAATTAATCTGTCTTCACAAAGTCCATTTATAAATTATTGTTGCTAATCTTCCCTCTATTTTTAGACAAGGAAGGAAAAGCTGGCCTTATAATCTATCTAGACATTCAATAGCTGCAGCAAGTTCAATGTGAATATTAAACTGAAAATCAAGACCAGAGCTTCTGGCCTTGTATACCTATACATGTGGCTTCCTGATTCCATAATGAAGTAAAAACCAGACTAATGCAGGTACAATCAGGTCTGGTTTCCATTACAAGAAGGGAGATGATCATGGTCATGACAACTATATTATGTGCTAAATATCAGTTGAGGCAAAGTCTCTTAAAAGTAGGCTGCCTGTCCATTTAAATATGTTTAAATCAAACCCAGCATTTACAATCCCTTTAGAAACCAGTGAATATTTGAATTGGTCTATGAGGCTCAAAAACATAAAAAACTCCCAAAACAACAACCACACACTATCAAAGAATCACAGAATATGCTGTGCTGCAAGGGACCTGTAGGATCATTGAGTCCAAGCCTTAGCCCTGCACAGCATCATCGCCAAGGGTCACATCATGTGCCCAAGAGTGTTGTCCAAAGGCTTCTTAAACTCTTCCCTCCTCCTCCTTCTCCTCCTTCTCCTCCTCCTTCTTCTCCTCCTCCTCCTTCTCTTCTTCCTCTCTCCCAGACTAGTTTTTTTTGGTGCTTTATCTGGTGTCACATGAACTGTTCAGTATTTTCAATTTTTAGTGATTGTGAGAATATCTGGGAACTAAATATTTAGCTTGAAGGCACTATCGTTAGTTATTTTTTTGTGTTTCAGCAGTGTCTAGATGTCTCAGTGTGAACTAAAATCCCACTGTGAAATAAGCAATACAAACACATGATAAAAACAAACTCTTGGCACATCATGCTGCTGGGGAAGACATAGGCAGAAACAGGTAATCTTTAGACAAAGGGTAGTGTGGACAAAACACAGCTCTAGCTAAGGAGGAAGGTTGTAACCTGTCTTTGCATATTTACTAAAGTCTTGAAGACTGAGTTATGCAGATTTATACTGATGTATTCCCCAGTTTATTTACAATTTTGCAATATATTCAACTTCAATTCACTGCAGTAGTGCCCATATTTTCAGTATTTTAGCTTATATGAGTCAGGTTTCATCTCTGCATTCTAAGTCATATTTGAATTTACTGGAGATAAATGATGGAAAGATTTGCCATTTTGATACAAGGTAGATGAGAATCTATCAATACCAGAATTACCCATAAGACGGAATTTTGACAGAAAGCAGAAATCCGAGGCAGGCTAATTGGAAAAAAATTGATCTGAAATTTAAAATGAGAATGTTTAATTCTACTATCACAAGTGGTGTTCAGAGCTAAGGCATTTGCTAACAGTGCATTTCAAAAGGTTTAGTGGTTTAAATTTTTTCTTATGCCAAAAAAATCTTCTCTACTCAGGACAACGCAGACACTTGTAGGTTGCTCTACAAACTGGATCCTCGTAATGAACCTCATTAGGAAAATCAGTGCAACGCTGTGGAAGATGAATGGAAATAAATATTGTTATATTACTTATGAAGTACTGATTATTATATTATGCTTAAACTAACAGCCAGTGGACTCACAAGAATGTTAAACAGGTGATCATGAACAGGTACTTGACAAATTTGAATTAGACTCTTATCAAATTTTCTTGAGCTTTTCTGAAGAGACTCTTAATCAAAGTGCTGCAATCACCTTATGACCTAAACATCCAAAATATTATTTAAAGTAACAACTCTTCCAGAGAGAAAAGTTAATGAATTTTCAGTCAACATCACCGAGAACCTAAATCTTTGCCATGATTAGTGACTATTGGAAGCCATTTGTTTTCAAAGCTTGCATAAACTGTGGCCCTGAAATATTTGAGAAAATTAGGGTTTCAAAGCTCAATCCTGCAAGCACAGATGGAATTCTATTGGCATTGAATAACTTAATTGACATGAGAAATTATACTAAAACGAAGTTTGGTAGAAAGGCAACATGAATGTTAGTCCAAATGTGCAATACCTGAAAATTAAGTAGAAAGTATGTATTTTAGAAGTATAATAATCTTACTATTTTAGATGAAATTATTCTAGGAATAAAGATAATGTATGTTTGGAAAATCAGAGGCTAAATTACTTGCAAGAAGCCCATAAATACTACTTTTTGATGAAAGTAGGGTGACTTTTATGTAATAGTTAAAATTCCTTTGGAATTCATGGAGTAGTTTAGAGGGTCAAAACCCAAAGATGCATAAACTTTTGCAGAGACCGAGGTCATCAGCCTACCTTTAAAATGAGGATGGTGATCTCATTTCCTATGCAACTAAGTCATAAGATGCATCCATTATGTTTGCATTGAAGTAAAGATGCAAAGTTTTCTGGCTAGAAGCAGCAGTATGGATGATCGCAATCAAGTGTAATGAATTTCCTAATTTACATGTAATCGATAATAATGTTTTTCAGATGTTAGCCTGAGTCAATCTGTCCTAAGGATGTACATCCTAAGATGGATGTTACTTTTATAAATACATTTTTTAATTTCTATGGAAGGAGAAAAGAATCAATTCTCTTAGTAAAGCTGCTGAAATACTGTCGTCTGTGAGTGGTAAGGCATGAATAACTGTGCGAAATTGCAGGAGGGAAGCATTTGCCTTTTTTTTCCCCTCTCTTGCCTGCTTTATGTTTTGTAAATGATAAATGAAATTTACTGGCATTACCCTGCGGTAACATTTCAAATTATGTTACAGAATACACTGTGAAAAGTATTGAGTTATAGCAGAACCAAAGAAAAAGGCCCTAATTTTTTTCCTTTCTGAAAAGGTGTGCTGTATTAGAACATTCGTCACCTAGTTTCAATATTACAGGATACCACAATGTGTCAAATTCTGTGGGCTGAAATATTTTATTTAATTTAAATAACTTGAAAATTATGCACACTATTAATATTGAGACTTAGGAATTAAGTGAAGTTAAGTATCAGTTTTACAGTGTGACTCTGGGTAGTGGTGGGTGCCCCATCAGCCCTCAAAGCAAGGCAGGAGAGAGGAGCTTGAGTGGCGCATCCCTGTGGCATAACTGCATAGACCTCTCTCCTAACAGCAAGCCCCCTTGCCCTCTCCCATGACAGGAAATTTGCATGCACACATTTTTATGATGTTTCATTTGTTAATGTCGTTGAATGATGAAAACCAAGATGAAAAAGACATTACCCTAAACCAGGGCTGTGGGTAGTGTCTACAGTGTCCTTTCAGCCCTTTGAAGCAGGATCCTTTTGTTGGCTCGAGTGAGTGGTGGCTCTTTAACATTCTGAACCTGCTGTGGCTGCTGGGGCAATTCATCACCAAAGAATAGAAAAGGGCCCCTGGCATATCAAATAAAAAAAAAAAAAGTGAGGGAGGAAAGGAGGACAGAGAAAGACAAGTCCCCAGCACACAGACCGTGCATTGTGCATGCAGGGTTTCAAGAGTCTGCTGTTAGGTATATTTCATAATGTGAAAAGACAGACCAATTTTGGCCCCCTCGCCTGGTGGGATCAGTGCTGTCACTGCCATTTATTTTCAATCCCCCATGATTTCTGTATTGCCAACAACCCTTTTTGCATAAAAATGAACCATAAAGGCAGTCAAAACACCTGCTTTACTGACAGCCTCGATTAAAGCTTGGATTTATCCTTCAAAGTGTGAGCTGATCTGCTGTTCCTGGGGCCTGGCGCTGGTGTGTAATTCATCGGGGGCTGAAGGTCTCCCTTCTGCCTCCCCAGCTTCAGCTGTGGGTGCCTTTTGTACCTGCTTAAGAGCTGGGCTAAGTCAGAAAACACCCACCCCAGCTGGAGTCTGGGATTTTTCCATCCCTACTGGCACAAGTTACTTGGTCCATTTTATTAAGTGACAGTAAATTACAGGACTAATTGGAGAGGCCCCCAAATGCAGGACTGCGTGGCTCTGAGGAACCAGCCCCACTCCTACCATGGGCTCTGGGGAGCAGCTATTCCAGATGGAAAAGAATACTGTTGGTTACTCCCACTTCAAGCTTTCCCATCACTAAAAAGATTGACATTTGACGTGAAAATTTTAGGTCATGTGGGAACGCCCTCCTTATAGTCAAGTTTTGTTCTGTGGTCTTACACCTTCGTTTCAGGGACTGCACTGGCAGGGCTCTGCACAGTGAGCTTCTCCTCAGGCTGAAAAACAGCACAGCATGTGGGAGTGAGCCTTTCAAGCTCTTTTGGGGCAATTGGGTGGGAAAGTTAAAAAGCTTTATCACCGTAACTGTAAAAATAGGTATTTCTTAAACCTACTGGAAGGTTAAATTGGGTCGGAGATTTTTAAAAAAAGCTAGCTTGTATCCTGTATATGAATCCCTCCCTGCCCAAAATAAAAGCAAACAAAAACCCAAACCTCAGCCTTTAAGATACTTAGACAAAATTGCCTTGTGAGTATATTTGACTTATGCACCATCATTGATCCATTAAACCACTAAGCTGTTATAGACACAGAGCATGGTATAAAAGAAGGCTGAACAAATCATCCCATGTGGATCAATGCATAGAAATTTCCCAAAGTGAAATTTCTTTTATTTGAAGTGCACTTTTTCACTGAAACGAAAACATTCTGAGGAAGAAATATCTGTATATTATTATTTATAAATTAAACAGGAGCAAACAGGATGATTTACATTCCAACTCTTTGTTCTGAAACAAGACTTGGTTTTGAAATGTTGATTAAGTCAACACATAATCTAACATAGTACATATGCAATATGATGTTTCACTAAGATCAAAACAATTTTTCATTTGACCAGTTGTACATTGGAAAAAAAATACCAGGAGAGACTGAAAATGTCCTTTGAAATTAAGCCAAATCCTTAATAATAATTCCCTGTTGAAAAAAAAAAATCTATTTCTTTATTGCTGCCTTGCTGGGAACTGGAGCATTAATTTAAAAATAGCTTTACTATAAATTCTTTAAATGGTAGGAATAAATGTAAAACTTACATTTGCAGTTGAGATAGCACTTGGCAATAAGTCTAAAGTGCAGACAATTTTCCTGACTGTTTGGAATGTAAAGTAATGGGAGAGTTCAAATTGTGCTGTGAAGTTGAGCAGATTTGAGCCTGGGCACCGCAAAGGCTGTGGTGAAGTTGCAGAAGTCCAGAGCACCAGGCGCCAGGCACTTCTGTGTTCATGTGTGAGATAGGCATGAGCTTGTCCTTACCTGGATGATTTCCTTGCGCAGGAGTGAGGCATGGGCACAGGGCAGGCAGGATCCAACCAGCTTCAGCTGAATGTTGGCAGCACATGTACTAAGAAGGTCTTGAGCTGCCTATTTAACCCTAAAATTGTGGTTTGGGACCTCTAGGTGTTGAAAGTATGATTAAGGTAATCTAGATGCATAAAAATTGAGAGTTTTGCAAAACCAGTCACATCTTGGGTCTGCAATAACATCTAGATGGATGCAAGGTTGTACAGAGCCATCAGAGAACAAAGCTGCAGCAGGTTTTAATGTTGAAGAAACTTCATCTGCTGGCAGTGGAAAGGAAAGACACTAAAACATCTGCTTATTCTTTGTCTATCACTGCCTTCCTCAGTCTTCACTTACTCGCCCCACACTATTTCCCTGTTTAGGCTGGCATGTGGTTTACAAGCCTACATAAAATTAATGTAATTCTTGATTTTAAGACTGGAAAATCTCTTACATTTGATACTCTTTTAAATAAAGCAAAGCCTCTTTAAGAAAATCTGAAACAATTAATGACAAAAATAAAATTCCTGAATAATTTTCCTGACATAAATACTGCTTTTTGTTGGAAGAAAAAAAAGCAAAGGTCAGAAATAGCAATAGCCAAAATAATTTTGCTTTGTTTGTACAAAGGAGGAGGCATTTTGCATGAAAATGGTCAGTCCTGATTTTTGCCTAGTGTATGTGAGCTTATCAGTCTTGACATTAGTTTTAGTTCCTGCTGGAGGGAAAAGCTTCAGTCAGCTATGACTAGCTAATGCAGATTTAAAGAAATGACACACATATTACGAAATGCTGCCTTTTTTTCATTTATACAGAGCATATAAGAATTTTTTCATGTCTCCTTCATCCATACCTTTGCCTGTCCCATACAATGCTCACACTGACCGTTCTTTGCTCCCTTCAACATATTTTGCTTCTGTAAATGAGAATTAAGTGCCTTTCTCCTAAAGTTTAATTTCCATTTACTTTCTCTCTGTGTCTTGAATGTAAAAGCTACATATATACACCACATACATGTATATACATATACATTTTATGGGATAATATGGTTAAGATTAGACTGAAAACGTCTCACAAAGCCTGTAAAACTAATTCACATAGGAACAAATCTCTCTTAAGAAATTCAGAGACATTTAAGGTATTGCGAAACCATGCCTGTGAGAATGTCAGTTCCTCTTTTCTTAATTGTATATATCAAATTCAGTGGTGCACCAGAAAAAATAGCACTGAATCCTAGATAAGTATTCCTAATGGAGATAAAGATTAATTATAGAGCTTAAAACCTGAATCCACCACCCCTGTATTGCTCTGCACTGGTGTTGACATATAATGGCATGTCCTGATGGAGACTTGAGGGAGCAAGAAAGATGGCGCAGTGGATGTTGTGAGGAGGAGAAAACACACTGGAAAAGGGCTCAGGCAGGAATTCTTACTCCATAGTGTCAGTAAAGGCAGTAGTTAGATGATTTAAAGCAACTTTATCCACAGCCTAAATCATCCCTAACTTTTGAATTTTCAGCCTCAGAGGTGCAAGGGATGAATAGCTTTAAATACCTTCTAAAGAGAAGACATGAATGGCCATTTGTTAATCAGCACATTGCTGTCCTCTACATGCATTTGTTGATGCACACATCCTCTCATAACCTACTCCCTATACCCTACTCATAACTTAAAATAACTTTAAAAATGTCAGCCTTGGATTTAGATTTGTTTATTCTGCCTGGCCCTAATTACCATTTCCCAAATGAATCCAGCCTCAATTTAATCCTTATCTTGTATTCAGTTTCTCCAGCGAGGGCATGACACATTGCTCCCTGCTGTACCTAAAAGTTAAAAGGAAACAATCAGCATCTGACTGTAGTTTAACGGCACAACAGTCTAAATACTGTGTAACATAACAGGTTCTCATTTACTGACTGCCTTCTAAGGGATGTCAGAAAACTAGGCAAAATACTCATCTGACTTCTAGTGTGTCAAAAGAAAGAAATATTTTGGAGGTACAGGACCAATGGTTCTGTATCTTTTCCTTGCTATGCTTTATCAAGCCTTCTTCCAGAATGTTTTAAAGGACACTTTCCTTACTCATGTGTTATACCTTGAAGGTTCTCACAATGGCGTTCTTTATAAAGAAATAGTAATGACTCTTATTCATTATATAGCAAAAAAAATGTAGGTCTTATTAAACTCTGTAAAACAAAGTCAAGGAAAATTTTCAGAGGTAAATCTCCAAGCAGAGAGATTGGCAACCCTGAAGCAGATTTGCAGCCAAAGCTCTTTAACTTGAGGTAAGCACAAGAGAAGGTACTCAGTGAAATTCTGGAAAATATCCACAGCTTATCTGGGATGGAAAAAAATACAAAAGGAAATATAAAAGAAACCCATACCTATTATTAAAGATATGTAAATACAGATTTTATGATATTATAGATTAGTTTTAAGGTATTTTTCTGACAAAATGCTTAGTTTTACTTTTTGGAGCAAGTTCTCCTTTATAAAACAAAATTGCTTTCTTATACATACCAGAGCAGTTTTATGAATTTTAAATTACCCATAGCACATACAGCAAACTTTGGATGTTAGGCACAACTGGTTTCAATAAAAAGTTTACTTCTCTTTTTTGTCTTTAAAATGTTACTTACCAAAAAGATGTTTTAATAAATGCATAAAACATGTTCATCAAAATGCAAAATTAATAGAGTGCATATTTCCTTGCAGATACTTTTGTAACTGGTTTTGCTAAGGGTAGTTTAGTTGAGATGCAATCCCTGTTTCTTCACTGAGGGCCTATTCATTATATTTTATAAAATTTCACTGTATTTTCTATATAATGTATTTTTCATACTGTAAAATTTTAATTTTGGCCTTATTACAGAATGGTTAAATTTTTTACTATATGCAATCTAGACTCATATGAAAAAAGACAAGAGTAACTTGCAGTAACAAAAACCATGAACTTGACCACACAGGGATGTCTCATTTTCCCGTTGCTTGAGCTAGGCCAGAATAAAAACTGTATACAAATATTGTGTTGCTTATAAACATTCAGAACCAAACTCTGGGTACCACCTTGGGATTTTGTTGTTCAAGGCTTTACCTCTGGCTTGGTTTGTTCATACTTGTATAGTGTGCAGAACTCCAGCCCTGCAGTGGGATCTAGGAGAGTCAGTGAGACTTCTCATAACACACAAGGAGCAATCTCTTCTGGAAATAGAATCCAAACTGATCTTGGCTAAATGTAGGCATTTAGGAATGCTGTACCTGTTCAGAAAGCCAGCCCTGGGAGTACAGCATGCCAGAGAAATTTTGCTTATCAAACATGTGGTGGTCTAGAAATAAGGGGAAAAAAGACACCAGTATTGTACAGCACTAGAGATGTATCTCCTCATCTAAACAAAAAAGATTTTTTTTTTCTTAAGGGAGAAAAAGCTGAAAAAACCAGAGAGGACTATTTTCAAGTATAAACAGAAGACTTAACAGCCTGGTAAGACTAATTTGCTCTTTTCTTATTTGAAATACTCTCATGTTTAACAACTGTACCACATAATCTGTGCAACAATAACCCAGAGATCTGTTATAAAAAGGTTCATATATATGGTCAGAGTAGACTACTTTCTTTCCAGGGATTCTGATACCTGCCAGTCAAAGTTACCTCAGGCAATGCCTGGCTGGGCTCAGTGAGTTTCTGCTTGACAAGACCTTTTGTAGGACAGACATAACCAGAAAGAAAAATGTATTCAAACTGTGGGTGTAGAAGCCTCCTTTTACTGAGAAGTGGGCACTTAAATTAAAATTATAGAATCAAAGAATGATGAATCATAGAATCATTAAATTGGAAGGGACTTTAAAGGTAATTTCTTTCCAACCCGTTGCAATGGGTAGGGACAGCTTACATAGACCAGGTTGCTCAAAATCAGAAGGTCTCTAGGATCACATGGACCCTGTAATTGCAAGCAAAGGAACTGGTGAAAATTAAAGTAACTATAATAAAGCTTGACTTTATAAGGGTTAATTGTTTAGCTTTGGCTAGTTTGAAATTATTTCCCTGCACATACATAAAGAGACTTATCTTTAATATTTTTGCTTTTAGAATCTTGTGTTGATTTTACTGCTGAAAGTTGCAGCCAAAAGGAGAGAAAGAACATTATAAAAATGTTTCAGCGCAACATGGCCTTCTGTCACACCATGATTTGAGTCTTCATGGCCCTCAGTTTAAAAGCTTGAAGAGAACAGCAGGACATCAATAATTCCTGCTCTCTAATTAAACACTGATGATTCTGCCTAGAATTTTATTTAAAAAAAAAAAAGTCTTCTTAATGTTTGCTATAACAACAAATTGACAGCAAAGAAATTGTGTTTGTTTTCCCAGTCAGTTCAGAACATGGCAATGGATTCAGTACAGGTTTTATCAATTCCTATGATGGTTTTGTTCATAGTCTTGAGAGACTTGCCGCCAAAATCTGACTTTATATTCATATATCCTCAGTAAGCTGCGTATATCAAGGAACCTGGTACTATGCGTTCTCTCTGCCTACACATAGCTCATCTTCCCCTACACAGAATAGAAATGTAGCTTGAGTTAACTTTTTTAAATCAAAAGATATTTTGAAAGCCAAGTGCACTTTAGGTTAGCTATACTTACATTCTGACAATTTATCTCCCTTACTATATAAATCTGCTTTTAAATATCTATAAATAAGCCACCTATCAATGCTTCAGGCTAGTTCATCTATCCTTTTCTATCTCATTGTATGCAGTCACATTTTGCTGAAGACCAGTCCAGACTCATAAGCAACATCAGGCTTGTTCATCTTTTAGATAGGTGATGTTTAATGAATGCTTATAATTAATTACACTGTTGATTACATGGGAGGGAATTGTCTGCCTCTTATGAAGATTGGATTAAAGGGGAAGTAATTCCTAGTCCCTCCCAAAATACAAAATAAAATACAGGTCTAGGAGATGTGCTGTTATGAAAGTTGACCTTATGCAGAAATGTGACAGCTGTATGTAGTGTTTAATGGACAGCTGGCCTTCTCTTACATCCAGTTACAGCATTCTCCTACAGCTGCACTTGCATATTGAACATCCTTCTGTTCCCTTCAAGGATTAGAGACCATGATTAGCCTGATAGCACTCCAGTATTAAGGAAGGAAGAGTGTCTATGGGAACACCTAGGAGTACACTTCAGCTTTCTGGAAGAACTGCAGCTTAGTTCAATGTTTTTCTGTACACAGTTGGTTTGGGGTAACATTAGGGGTAGATGTTTAAGTAAGAAGATACTGATCAGAGACCACAGAAAAATTATAATATTACAGTGGCAGAATAGAAGCTTTGGCATCACATAGCAAAAGATTGAAATACCAATTAGCTTCTTTGCACATGTCCAAATGTTATTTTGCAAAATATACCCCAAACCAACAAGAATTTCTGTACCTCAAATTTAAAACAGGACCTTTGAAGGCAATGGAAGACTGTAGCGTATCCCAGGGCATTACTTATATAAGGTAGAACTTGTTTAAAGGTGTTTATCCTGGCCATGTCAAAGAGGATAAAGGACTGTTTGAGGTACTTCCCCTATTCCTCAAAGACAATTAGAATTTAAAAAAAAAAAAGTCACAAAAGAAAACATTCCTTATAATAAACATTTACTTAGAAATCTAAGACTCTCTGGAAAGATGAATGCTTTTCTGTGACACTCTCTTTAATATTATCAAGTGAAACTCAAGCAATTGTTCAGCACACATACTGAGCTTTGAATAACAACTACTCCTGCTTCTTATGTGAAAAAACCTGGTGTGTTTGAGAGTGTGTCTTTTGCTGTAAGTTTCTTAGTTGGCCGAAAATAGATATCTACTCCATAACACTAAAGTTGCTCTTACTAAGAAGAAATATACTCTCCCCATTGTAAGAATTTCTCATGACAATCTTTATTGCAACATCCATCCAAATTTTTAAGCCTTAACATTAAATTTCTTTTTTTACACTTGGCTGTGTATTGAAAACAGTTAATATGATCAATGCTACACAACAAAATTATTGACTGGCAAGGCACAGAACTCACTGGCACAAGTTCTTGGATGTCAGAACACTTTGATGAGATGCTCATAAGAGACATGTAGAGCTTACCTGGAATATGAGATAGGTGACATTAATTTGGCAGGACCCTCTTCTGTCCTGCAAAAATTTATTGAATAATTTAGTGACACTATGAAAAATGTATTTAAATGTATTTAAAATACTGTTTTCCTGGAAAAAAAAATTAGCACTTGATTCAAGGAACAGAGACATAAAATGAAAAAATCACCTCCTATGTGCTTTTTTGTGCTGGTGTTATTAGAATCATAACATACTTATGAAAATAAAAAATTAATTCCTTCTTTTGTTTTAAAGAGCAGTATTTTTATTTGGCATTGTCAGCTTCTGTCTGTACAGTGAAATGTGGCTATGTGTCAGCCCAGAGGATATTTTTCCAGTAACGCAGTGTTCTGGATAAGTTGTTCATGAACAGATGAGCAAGTTTCATTATCTTCCTGTTTGATTGAGAAAACAACTTAAACAACTTACATTCTCCTTTAACTTTGTATTTCAAACATTGTCAGACTAACCAGAGATTTGAATGAACTTTCTGTCTGTGTGTCTTGGGATGATTCTATGGCAATACTGTATTCCCCCGCGCCTGCTTGATCTCTAGTGTACCTTTAAATTGCAAAGGGGAGAGAGAGAAGTCGAGAGAACTCTTCAAAGCAGCTGACTTGACCTTGCAACTAGAATGTTTTGCATTCTTTTCTCTCTCGATCTGACAACATTTGTTTGTTAGAAGAGTTTTGCTCTCTAACTTCTTCAGCTTTCAGTGGAGAAGGGACTGCGATCAGCCTCAGCGGCTTCTGTTCCTTTTTGGACTGTCTTTGGCTTACTTCCTCGTCCATGACCAGCTACCATCTCCAGACCTGCTTGGCGGGACCCTCCAAGGGGGATCGTCGGACCCTGCCTGGCCGGCCTGGCCCAGCTCAGGACTGCAGGTTTTACCTACAGAAAGAACTCTAAAATCCATAGTCCTCTTTTAAGGAGGTTTCAGTATCCTTTTCTGCCCCATGACAGCGGGGGACTCTGTTTGTTAAATAAATAGGTTTTTTTCACTTTCACTCGAGAAATTATTTTCCCGAACCCATGGGGGAGGGGCTGCCGATGCCTGCTTGCCTGGCAGGCAGAAAAGAGAGAGAAGCCCCTTTAGGGTTGTTTCCTCCTGGATTTGTGTCCAAACCAGCACACTGTGGTAAATCCTAAACCAAATATGACATGACTTAAACATGTTTAGTGAACAAACACTTACTGAGGAAATGAATAAAAAGAAGAAAGAGAAGAAGAGATCATGCTGCATATTTTGCAAGAAAATCCTGAGGCATTGGGACCAGGTAATTTCTTTTATCCCTTTTCTTTTTAGTAGGGCTGGCATCTGCTGAATTGCTTAAGAAATGCATTTCAGAGGATGAGGAAAGTAAAAGCATATGAACTGTTAGTAGGTGACTAGAAGACAGCAAAACCAGAGGATACTAGAAAGCTGACTTAGAGTCCCAAGGATGGGTGTTCATACTCCTCAGGCTCCCTCTGTTTCCACTCTTAAAGGGTGCTGTAAGGATGGAATAACAAACTAACTTAATGCTACAATATAAGCTTTCATAGCCAGCAGGTGAGTTTCATATGCCCATTTTGAGCAATGTTTCTGGTCTTTTTTTCTGTCCACTAGTGATGGAAAATAAATTTCACTGGTGGAAGCCCTTCTATTTTATTTTAGGAAAGGGTGTTTTGTTCCTTGGCACAGATAAGTCTACAGATCCCCTTGAAAAACAAATATATGTTCAGTTGTTTGGTTTTTTTTCCTCTCTCTGTATCCATTATTTTAAACAGAATGAGGCTTGATTCTAACAGGCCTAAGTAGCATCAAACTTCCACTTTCAAAAAATATTTGCTTTCCCCATCTCTTCCCCTGCACAGGAAACTCTCATTATGTGGCTTAACTAGAAACATATTTCTGGAGTGAGAATGCACAAGACATAATTTTAGTCAGCTGAGGAACAGAGAGAGACTTCTTTGGAAACCTACTATCTGATGAAATAACAAAGGTTTGGGTATGAATTATTCAAGACCATAGTCAAACTATTCAGGAACCCTGATATGGGGCTTGAAGAAAACAAGCCTGGAATCTGTTTAGTGAATTTCTCCAACTTGAATCTCTTGAGGCTTGATGAGTTCCCCACATGGGAGGAAGAGAGATGCACATTTTTATGATCTTGGGAATGGGATGAGAGGGGATATTATCATTAATGATGTGCCAGCATTTTCACCACTAATTCATATCTACAGGGTGGGGTTGTATCACAGTTACATTGATTCTACATGGTTGCATCTACCCTGAAAATTAACTTTGATTGATACACTGTCTATACTTCAAGTCAAGCATATAAAAAGGTAATGGTGCCTGGACATCCTTTGTGACCAGAAAAATACTATTGTGGGGATGTGTGTGTGCACATGTGCCCATGTATCAGATTTTTCAGCACAAATTCCAAGTTTCTTGTGGAGAGTTGCTGGGATGAACCCCACGTACTCATAGAGTTATTGGTGGAACTCCGGTTATTGATTATTATAGGCCTGGTTATATATATTAGTCAGTTTGTTCATGCGCCACTTAGCAACTTATGATTGGATAATAGCTATTATCACGCGTACAATAGTTAATACGGATTGGCTATAGCTAAACAATCATGCTTTTTCTTAATTCTTTTCCTGTGGTTACATGCTCTTGTTTTCCCAACCTGTCTTCTCATCTTGTTACTTTTCTACCAGTGACTTTGTTTCTTCTTTCTTGCTTATTTAGGATAATCAAGGTTGCTGAGGCCTAGGCTGTGCACATTCCAATGAGCAGCTCCCATGAAAAACTGCTCTCAGTATCCATTTTCTCTGAGAAGCTGCTCAACAATTACTGAAACCTGGGCTGTGCACGTAGCTTAGCTCTGTATGTCCTTGCTCAGCGGGCCATTCTTCTACAGTTTCTAAGGAAAGCAAACTGTTTCTGTGCAAAACATTTCAAAATTATATTTTTTTAATGTTAAACAAATGTGGAAATATCTCACTATAAAAATTAAACTATTAGATTTATAACTAATCCATGAAACTGTAAACCTTTCAGAGTTCTGGGATCAGCAGCTGAACTCAATCTATTTCCACACAAAGCTACATGAAAGCAGGTATCTTTATGTGGTCTAGGTTGGAATGAACAGTTATAACTCAGTTATAAATCCATCATTTGTATTAATATGTATTAATAATAGTTTCACAGAATAAATAGGCATTTTATGAAAATATCATATAAAAAGTGTATTATCACAGGTTAGAAACTTGATATCAGTCATTTGAACTGTAACTATGTCAACATGCCAGAAAGAGGAACAATTAAAGCCACACTTGATTTCGTTTCTACCTAAACATTAAAAACAGCCCTAAAGTCATGTCAAGATTAGCACAATCCCTCCTGTAGTAAGTAATTCAGCCTTCATCTCAAAATGAGTAACTTTGCTGCATACAAAGATATTGTCCATCTGCAGCGATATTACCAATATTATTTGCTAAGAAATCTTTTAATCTTTAAAACAGTCTTGGTTTTTTTTGTTTTTCTTTCATTTTTACAGATATGCCAAGTCTCTACTTCTTATATTAGCCTGAACTTACGGGGCAAATAGCAAGACAGAATCATGAGTACACAAAACTGGGACATGAAAAATTAAAACAGGACTGAGACCTGTCTGATCTGAAGACAAGTAGGTTTAAGCCAATTTAAATCACTTCAGGCAAGGAAGGTAAGTGCAATATTGCCTCAAGATCTAACACTGAGTTTCTTATATTTTTCTGTCTTGGTAGGGTAAAATGATAAAATTATTGCAAAAATAACTATTTCAGAATGTTAACAGCCAAATAATTTTGGGTCATGATAAGCTCAGAAGTGGCTGAAAGAGGCAATTGTGGCCATATTTCTCTGAATGGACTCAACCTCTGTCCTTTGAGTGGTCTCAATTGCACTGCTAGAACTCCTGTCTTACCCTCATGTTACTGCTTACGTATGTCCATATTCGGTGTGATCTCAAATCTTCTCTTGAGCTTTTCATGTGTATGTAAACATTTAGATACCCTGTAATGTAATTTTATAACAGCAATATATGCTATTTATTAGCATTAACTGTTAACAAGAATGGTCGGACCACTTATAAATGTGTTGTTTTGACATGTGGATGAGCCTCATGTGAACCTCAATGGCATACTGTAGCTTCTTCAAGAAACAAGGCTGTAATACAGAGAGATTTTGACGTTTCATGATGTTTTCTATACCAAATCAGCTGCTACTGATGACACTTCTTGGGTGACTTAAAAGTCACTGTCCTCCGGAAAGTTAATATGATTTGACCTCTTCATTCTCCTCTGAAAATTAAACATATTCTTCCAAGACACTCAGGTACTTAAGAATGTATTCTATGCCTACTAATTTTACAGACAATTTCATGGAAAAGATAATTATGTAGTGAAAAGGTAATTACAACCACTATGCTTTCATGCTAAAAAAGAATATACTGAATTAAGACCGTTACTGGAAAATAGTACAGAAATTTCATTAAAATATTTTGGCTTTGAATTAAAGGAGAGGATCAACTTTTGACATTTAAAACACATGTGAACATTTACCCAGCTAATAATACATATAGCAGCATTTACATTTGAATATTTGATTGTGTCAAAGTTGTAATTGTTGTACAGAGCACACAAAAAAAATTTCTCAGTTTCACAATTCTCAAAATAATTTGCATTTGTAAAACCAATAGTATAAACGTTGACTGGGCTGATGTCCCTGTTAGTTAAAACCTTTTGTTTTCCTTTTTCTTAAGGGTGGATCACTTCAACAAATAAAAAATAGTTTACTTATCCAAAGGAAAATTTTGTTATGAAACATATTATGAAACGTTTTATCTTCTGTCTTTTCAACTTTAAATTTTCAAAGCTAGGAACATAATGATTCACCTATGCAGGTTTAGGTTTCTTTTCCTTTTTTGGGGTTGTTTTGGTGCTTTCGTGGTTTTTTTTGTTAGATTTCTTTTTTTCTTTTTTTTTTTTTTTTTGGTCTGGAGATGAGGAAATGAGAATTTCTGCTTGTTTGCTATTCTGATTTTGAAACACTAATAGCCACAATAGTTTCATATCCTCTGGAAAATATCAATAGTTTTTCCATGAAATTTATGTTAGAATAGATTTAGTCTGAGGGCAATTTTGAATACTGTAGCTAGTTTAAATACCTTGAGGACAACTCCTTTATGAGATGTGTGCAAGACAGGTATAGAGTTACAGAAATGAGTCATGGATCTTTGAGTGGGGAAGTCCATATTGTGAAATATATCTGCATTGAAAAATAAGCTGGAAATGCAAAGGAAGAAATTCTACAAGTAAGAGAAGTACATTTTAAAAAAACCCACAAACCTCAAGAACCCAAATAACAAACGTTCATTTTAAAAACAGAATCTTGAAAAATCATAGACTTAGAACACAAAGTGTGTTGAAACCCTATTTTCCCCCTTTTTGCTCATGTTCTTATCACAACTTTTGTAATAACCCACCTCAGACTATGAAAACTCAAGTTCAAAATAAGCTTTCCAATTTATACCATACAAGGCCTCACTATTACAAAGCACAGTGTATTCACGGTCCCCATATTCATGAAGACTAAGTTTTGAGGGCATTGTGTCAAATCTTGAATGAAACCATGCCACATCACAGTACATTTAAGAAGTATTTTTACTTACATCACAGGCTACAGGAATCACAGAATCGTAGAATGTTAAAGTTAGAATGAACCTTAAATACACCTCCCAATAGATCAGATTGCTCAAAGCCCCATCCAATCTGGCCTTGAACACTTCCAGGGATGGGACAACCACAGTCTTTCTGGGCAACCTGTTCCAGTATCTAACTACCTTCATAGTAAAAAATTTCTTCCTAATATCCAGCCTAAATTTCCCCTTTCCCTTTGTACCCATTATTTTAGACTCTATTGACCAGGTCCTTGAAGAGGCAAAAGTCTGATCTCCTGAAGTCCAGGGCAGTGAGCTTGCTGTGTGCCCTCCTTAGTGCCCTGGGGATCTCCAACCCCACTGTCTTATGGTCACTGCAGCCCAGGCTGCCTTGGAGCACTGCGTTCTCCACCTGCTCCTCCATGGTGGTGAGCACAAGAGAATGATAAGCACAATATTACAAGACAATGATGAACACAATAAGGATGATATTAAAGCTCCACATTCTTGACAATGGATGAATTTCTGCTTTTTAAATTTTTCTGTGGTACTGAATAGTCCCTTGATGTAACTGTTCAAGAATTGTATGCTCCAGAGCTGCCTTGGCTATGAACATCTTCACATACATCTGCCAGTGCAAGCAAGTCACAAGGCTTACTATGGACTAAACAAGGATGTCAGGAGGCAGGAAAATCTGCCATCAGCTTTTCCCTCCATATTATCCTTTAACTCATTTTAAATAGCATCCCCCATCTTCTATAATTAGAGTGAAAGCAAGCCTGAATTTTTTCATGTCCAGGTGAAATTCAACCTTTCTGTATTGCATCAAGTGGTGATTCATGCATCCTGTTTCCAGATTGGAGGTAGCCATAGGCCTTAGTGCTTTACCTTCTTGTTTCTTACCTAATCTGCATCAGTTGCTGAGCAGTGAGTCCCAAGGACTTTGTTTAGCAATACAATGAAAGGAAGGGTTACTCTTTATGGTTTATGCTTTCCACATCTTAAGTACTGCATGAGCTACAACCAAATGGGTTTTACTATCTTTATTTTAATTATGTGCAGTTAAATGTTCTATCAGAATTCCCTACAGCATTTCTTCTAATGATTCTTCCCAATTAGTGTAATGACTTTACTGACTTTCTGGAGAGCAAAGCTAAAAAATAAAACAAAGAACCTAAGCAAAGGAACCAATAAATAAATAAGGTTAGTCTGAGATACAGTCTTTTCTTGATGCATATCAAACAATAGGAATAATTTTTAAAAATTATTAAAAATTTATTAAATTTTACTTCTTTTAGTGAAGAAATTATCAGCATAGTGACCAATGATAATCTCTGTACTACATGTTCTTCTACTGACTGTAGAAATATTGCAACAAGTAATGAAGGGAAGTTGATGTATTGATAGGTTTTTGTTTGAAGTTGCACCTGTGTGAATATCCTCAAGCTATCCTGACCCAATATAATAAGACTGAACTGAAGGAATTCCCTAAAACAGGAATTTAATGTTAGTTTAGCTAGGATCTCTGGAACTGACGAGAAAGTCATCGCTTACTGCGTGTCAACAGAATGAGATTACAGGAGAGAGGCAAAATATGAACTAACCTATAGGAAATATCTGTATTCTAGATGAAGAATAAGGCATCAGGTTTAAGCAAATGCTGTTCCTGTGGCACAAGAGCAAAGCATCCCCAGCATAAGGCACTTGGCCCTCTGTCCTTGACTGTGTAGAGAGAGAGAAAGCAGGACTGTCGCCTTTACACCAAGGCACCTTACCTGGGTTCTCTGTGCCCCAAATCAACACACCAAAGCTTTTCTTTTTGTCCTGGGAATAAAGCACAAGCAGTGCTATGAAAGAGCTCCCACATCCTCCCTCCAAGCAGCTTCATGTAAATCTGAGCCCAGGGTACTGTAATCTAGCCTGAATTCTGAGGCTTTTTTACATGCTGAACCTGGTGGCATTTGGGAAAAATGCAATGTCATATTCATCCACTGTGCATTGATAGAAACTGATAGGCATGCATTAGTCTTGACAGCAAGCTCTGAATAACTGAAAGCTGTGTACAAAAAAGTTGGATCTTTGCCATATATTAAATAGATTCTCTGCATAGATTGATAGGTACAGATTTTCTTTTCGAGGAACAAAAAAGAACAACAAAAATGTGGCTTACCCAAGAACCGTATGTGGGATGAATTGGCGACAGAACCCAGCTTAAAGTAAAAAAATAAAACCCCAACGTACAACTTTGAAAGTTCCCATGTTTGTACATGCCAAATCCTGACATCTTTCCCTTGAAAGGTTGATTCATTTTATAATACATCTCTTCACAATGTGTCTGCACTTTTAAGAATACTGATGAAGCATCTGAGAGTTAAAACAAAAGCAGTGGGGCTGCAAATGTTTTTCAGATTATTTTTGCTTATGAGAGGGATGGATGGGATAATGCTATTAAAAAAACCCCAACAACTAAATCAGGTATAGAAACAAACTTCAATTTTTATTTTATAAAGACAAATTCTGACGTGGGTGAAATCAATAAATCAGAAAATGTGATGCTTTTGAAACACTGGCCTGCTTTCTGGGTATGGTGGAACCTACAGAGAGAGGGGACAGTCCTGCCCTAGCAGCGCTGAGCAATAACTGAGCAAATATTTGATCCTGTTCTGCCATCTTCTTTTGATGAGTGATGTCCAAGGCACTGTACCCTCAAACTTGAAGCCTTCTTGTCTTCCAAAATGTCCAGAAACTACTTTATCTCACTCCAGTTCTGTATGTTGACTTGATGACACAAGATTTTTTCCACTTTTCGTATGTTTATGTTTGATTTGTTAGAGACACCTTACTCCCACTACAAACCACTGCAAAGTAACACTGAGTTGAAATGGAGGCAAGCACTAACATCTCCCTGTATTCTTTCACATAGCTGATGGTGTAAGGGCACAAGCCAGCTGGGAGATTAAAAATGTGACATGGTACTCTTGGCAGTGTATCCTCACAGGAAATGTGCCAAGTCAGCCTCTGTGCCTATTGATGCCCCCATAAGTGAAATAAAAGGGAACCACATGACAAGGGTGTAGGGAAGAAGTACACGGGGCTCATACGAGGTTTATGCCTGTTTATGCTCTGGGTGAGCAGTGGTTCTCTCCCTGCATCCATTGTATTTTCTGTCTCTTGTATTCCAAGAGGGGATGGAGCAGCAAGTGCCAGAGCAAACATGCCACGTTTGTGTTTGTGGCATAGTGAATGTGCCACATTGAAACAACACCCCTGAAAGCTCCTGGGGAACTTTGTGTGTGCAGAGGAATGCTGCAACTCTGAGCTGTGGAGGGGAAGGAACATAACCTATAGTGACCGGTCTGCAAACCGTCTGTGGGACATTCCCTCACAGCCCTCAAGGAGCTAATTGATTGCATGACATTACTTACCTTTATTCTAACTGGGGGTAATAAAAGGAATGGAAAGAATGAATAATGCAAGGTATAAAAGTGAACTGACATCCAAAAAACATAAACACATGCTGCACTACAACACTGGGAAACATCCTCATTAAATGTATTGCAATGTATTTTTATGCACTGTGGATTTGACCCATTATATTTATAATAGAGAGTGTTATAATTTTATTTCCTAGATATGGGATTGCTGCAACTGCTCTGACATTGCCCTACTGTTACAGTTCCGAAGTGTTCTAAATAGTGACTGTAGCTTTGAGGAGCACATGAATATGGCTCATGGGTTAACACCAGCAACAGGCTTGCAGCTTGCCTGCAGCAACAGCCATGTTCCCCTAGGGAGGTTGCGATTTTGGGAGGGACTCTTTTTCTCTGGAAAGGTCTCCTGGGTTAGAAATAGTCTGGATTACTTCTATTAAGGATTTCGTCTCCCAGGTATAGCTGAGATGAGGTGTTGGTCATAGCTAAGCAACATCCATCCATAAGTTTGGGATATGGGATGCACAGTTTTAATTTAATTGTACATTTTTAATTGAGTTTGTATTTGTAATTGCAGGTCTAAATCTTAACAGACATATTTTTGGTAACAAATAATTTTCTTTCCTGAAGAAAATTCTCTAAGATATGCAAAAATAAGTACCCTTATTAATTTGAAAATGAAGGATGTATAATGAAAGATAGTTAGCTTTTCTACTTCATTGTTATTATTATTTGTTCAGTCTTATATATTGAGATGAAATCTAACCCTCAAAGCTGCTATGGAACTTGATTTCCTTTATATATTTTGTTTGCATTCAATTAGATACGTATGACAGCTAAAGGATTTGTAAGCAAAATATTTCTTTTGAACTAAATACCTATTTAAGTCTGAAAGAAATAAAAATTAAGTCAAGACTCAGATGATTATTTTAATTTTATTATTGTTTTTTAATTAAACCGGTGTAATCTTTTCTAGTTTTCCAAAGTTGAAGAGGTTAATATTTTGTGACTTAAGACTCTTCATGAAAACTGTTTCTAATAAAGGTCTAGGATTTGCAGATCTACCTAGTTTTGGAGCATGAAGTGCTGTTTGAAGTGTCTGAAATTCTGTTTGAACTCCATGGCATGTTGAATACGCAAAAGAGGTTGGTAATTGCTGTCCTCATTGGAAGTAAGTTGTTAATCAAAAAATAATATCATATTGCGAAGCTGAAACCTTGGCGTTAGTGACACATATGAGAAAGGGAATTGGTACTGAAACCCCAGACTACTGAGTGTTATGAGGTGTGCTAACACCTTTACTTATACGGAAATAAACTTAATCAGATTTAGGCATCACTGACAGGTCAAGGTCTCACTGTGTTTTCTAGGTACCATTGTGATTTAAGAAGAATCAGTGCTGAAACTGATCATGATGGACTTTGCAGCACAGTAATGACAGCAAAGTACCTTTCAAATTTACAAATGGCCAGTGTTTGTATTATGTGACCTTAAAAATTTCAGTACTTCTATGGTCATTCCTTATAATGTGGAAGAAGCTGGAAAAGGTTTTTCCTAATAAAAATGCAGGAATTTATTTACCTAGTAGGTCTATCTTAGGAAGTTATACTTATTTATGATATTGTAGATGTCATACTGATTGCCTTTTTGTTGGAAGAATTATGTAATACATATTGTCTTAAGATACAATGTGAAGGGAGGAAGTTATTTTTTTTAGTTTTTTTTTTCACTCAGTCTTCTGATTTGATACTTCTTCTCTTTGGATTATGAACCTCTTGTTCCTGAAAAGATTGACAAGTAACTCTCCTGCTGCTTATTTTTGGTTAAAAAAACCCTCTGAAACTGGTTGAGTTTGTCACTGTCTTATTTTCCCAGTGCCAGCATCTACAGGTGTCAAATGCATCCAAACCACTGCTATAAAAGACTATGTAAAACTTGAGTCAAGGAGGAGTAGAGTTACTTGTGAAACACCAAACTTAATGTGGGAGAACTTAGAAAGCTTTTCTAGGTTACTGAAAAAACATCTCCTTAAGAAATTTAGTGATGAATGAACTGTGTACAAGAATCTAACATTAAAAAAAAGTGGTGGGGAATGGGGGGGAGGAAGAGAGAAGTTTAAATTAGCTATCTTGTAGAAAACCATCCTTCTACAATTAAAATTAAACCCACTGGTAAGAGAAGTAATGGACAATCACTACACTTCCTTTCCTAGACAAGAACCAGAGGCTCACCAAGAACCATGGAACAAATCCTTTGTCACCAAAGCATTCTTGTTACTGTGAGCAGCCTTCCTCCAGTGACGTTCCCAGCCCCAGCTGCTTCCTGTCGTGTACTTGCAGTGGGAAGCAAGTGCGTTTGACCCCACCAACCCATGTTCTGGCCTCCCACCACAGCTCTGGTTCTCTGTATTCCCTGCTTTCCTACACCACCCACCAGCGCTGGGATTCCCCTCACTTCTCACAAGCCTGATACTTTTAGCCTTTCATGGTAATGCAGCACCCATCTACAATCACATAATTACCTTACTCTTTCTCTTTCCTTTTTTCTTTTCTTTCTTATTATCATTCAGCTCTCATCAGATGATAATTAAATAATCTTTCTAGCAATCTAAATGTCCAATGAAACAGTAGCCGGCCACAGCTGACAGAAATTGGCAAAAGGATATCCTTCCTAAGTGGGGTGGCTGAAGAAAAGCTTGGATTAATGAGAACAGTGTCCTCTATGAAACTGACATCAGTTCAGTTTGCAAAAAGCCTAGAAGTAGTTTATTTCTTCTGGTGTTGATAAATAGTTGATCAGGGCATGAAGCACAGCAGAGACCTAAGTTTTCTAATCTCCAGAGACTGGAATAAAGGATAAAAACCCCAACAACATAGCTTATGTTATTACAGCTGGGGAAACCCATGATGATCACTTCTTAGTGACTTATAGATCCTCAATGTTTGCGATGACATTTTATTTTTAGTGATGGCTTGTGACCCTTCATCCCTAGGGCAATAATATTGGATATGGATATGATAAGAAATGTATATGGACCTCTTGCCCTTTATAAAAATAAAATACCATTTGCATATCAAGATAAAATTTTTATTGCCTATGTTAAAACACTTGGGAATTAAAATATGCCTTCTAGATATTTTCACATTGGGGATCTCAGTTTTGCTCAATTCTTGGTATGTGAAATAAAATATCCATACAATGTAATAATAACTCCACATTGCTATTTTCCCCCTTGGTATGCCTAACAGTTAGCGTCCAATTTAACATTCCATGTATATAAAGGTGTGGATGTCTACTGAGCTTGATCTTTTTCAAGTACTGGTTTCTCTGCTTCTTATTCCACCCTACATAAAACTCCAAAACGCACTCATCTCTTAAGCAGGATCCTTGAAATATAAGTATTTAGTATTAGAAACCCAAAGGACTGAAGGTGAATCTTTCTGATGAAAGAGATTATTTTTTTGTATCAGCTTTAGTACTGTATACATCTTGATTATGCACCTGTAGCCATATGGCCATTCCCAAGCACTTTGCATTATAGTTATTGTGGCTTTTTTGGGGGGTATTTTGTTATGTGGGACTTTTACTATAAATAGGATATCTTTTTCTCTGCACAGAAGGTATATATTTCTCCTTGGAATTGTGCTGGAGTATCACAGGAATCTCCAAGATGAGCTACATGAAAAAAGAGATGTATTTCAAGGGTATTATTAGTTCTTGTGGAAGAGATGCCAAAATTTTTTGCTGTGTCTGTCTTTATGGTAATGGGAACACTGGTTTAGGACACTGTCTGTACACACAGCATTTAGGACAACTCCTAGCAAAACATCAAAGAGAGATTCAGATTTCATAACTTGCAGTCTCTCTCAAATTCACTGAGAAACCAAGCAAAAAAAGTATTACAAGGAAGATTTTTTGGGACAGAGTTATTCATGTATGCAGGTCTTTCCCTGTTCACACCCTTCTTGCCCACTTGCCAAAGAGGGAATTTAACAGGAACCGGCAGGCTCTTCTGTTTGCTGCCTGTGGCACTGGTAGCCAGCCTTGCCTTGTGCCTTGGTCTTCCTGAGCAGCCAGTGGAGGAAGCTGTGTAAGCTTGAACTAATTCTGCTGAAGAATACACCTGATTCTCTGTGACAGTTTACAAGATACAAGGGGTCGGATTTCCCAATTGTTCAGTGAGGGAGGGGAGTGGAAAATAACTCTGTCCATCTGTCAGCCTCACTGGAACCATCTGAGAAACCTCGCAGACTGCTTCCCCTTTGTCCTTCTCTTACAGGGTTTCCCATGGGAAAAGGAAAATCTAGCCCAAAATCCATGGATAACTTTTTTCCATTAACTTTGCTCATTTTCATTATCAGGTAATTCATAATAAATACCTAATAAAAATCTTTCACATTCTTTCACAGTTTCTTTGCCAAAGCAGAAAAGAGCAGAAAACTTAATAGTGAAGGGTTAGGATGTTGCAAGGGGATTTTTTTATACATAAATGAAGACTTCTTCCATATAAGGATAAGAAGATTGAATTTCTTTAATAGCTGGGGAAAGGCTTCCTTGCTTCAAATAACTATAGAAACTTCCTTTGTGATGCAGCATTCCAGAGTGAGGCCACATAATCTCTTGGTGCATGTAAATTGCTGTGTGAATTATGTTCCAGTTATGAATTTAGAACTTAACTGTGACAGACTCTGAAGCGAGGAAAAACTCTCACTTCACACAACTATGGAAGAATTACCAGGACCTTTAGCACTGGAACTTGACACGAGTATTGGCAATGTCAAATACTTGAATTGTTCTCAAAACAAAATGCAGGAGGAACAGAGTTTATTTTGCCTTTCCATGGGTCAGCCCATGTACATGGAAATATGATGGATTCCAAAGAGCAGTACTCCAAAGAACACTTCTGATTTTCTCCTGCTGGTCCTTCCTAAACATGATGGGAGTCCCAGGGTATGTGCCTGGCTGATTAAGCCAGTGGCTGCTCTGTGTCTTTTTGCCCCAGGACACTGTGCACATATCCCACATCCTTCCTAATCCTAAGCCTGGAGGGATGGTTTATTACCCGGCAATTAGCAATTCGTTAAAGTAATATTGTAATAGCTGAGGTAAATATTTTGATAGTCACTTCATTTTACATTTTTCATTTTCCTTTCTCATCTGAGTGGTCAGAAGGTTTGATTGGCTCTTGTTTCTTTAGTTAAGTATGTGTAAACAATTAGTGTCGTTTTGGTGTGATACAGCCTTCAGCAATGTGGAGTTAGTCTGTGAAGCTACAGGTCCTGCAGCTTCTGAACAAACAGTTTCTAATGTAACTTCGGATAAGAACTAAATTTAGAAATGTAGAACCTAGTACTTCAAATTCAGCAGAAAAAACAAAATACCTGACTCAAACGTATATCAAAAGCACATCTGTGTTTTATTAAACTTTGAAAATAATCATGCATTGCTGATGATGGAAGGAAATCTGCTGTCTCTTCCTGTGTAGAAGCACTGTGTTCTAAACCATCTGCTGTGTCCTCTATGCAGATCTATGAAACATTTGGAAAATGAAAAAATTGTAAAAATTGGACATGGACAGAGAAATCAGTAAGATTATCAGCTAGAGCTGAAAAATGTAAAATCATATTCAAAATATGTCCTAAAATGAAAAAAATAAAGAAATTACTGTAGCTCACTATGTCACTATTACAGTGAGATTTATGGCCTTACTATTTATGATAGTTAATTTTCTCATTTTAATATCTAAAAATGTTATCTTTTATATAATTAAGGCTAATTTAACCCCTATCTTAGTCCAGTTGTGCAGCAGCTGACAGGAAGATTTTTATAACCATATTTGGTATCTGTTACAAGATCCATTTGAACACCCATAAGTGTGCTTATGAGAATTTTTGTAAGACTTACTTCAAGTGGATTTTACTGTGTGCATGTTGTAGGAGGCAATGTATTGTGATTTCACATAATTTAAGCTATAAAGAGGGGAAAAATGTATATCATTAAGATTGCAACCACTTTGCAACTCTTACTCCTTCTCCCTGCAAATGGGAAATAATCCTTTTCATTAACTGTAGCTCTTACAGTTTCAGTGCACTATATCATCTTAGCTGAATTCTGACTGTAAACCCCAGATATCAATGGGATGGAATTCTATTCTAGATTTCTTCATCTATGCAAGTGTTTGCCCCAACTATAATTTGTCCCTAGAGTTTTTCTGTCTGCATACCATAAGGAATTTTACTAGATGTTTTTGAGACCTGTCCTACTGAGTCAATCAAAGTTCTGCTTTGTCTTCAATGGAAGAAGGAACTAGTCTGAAATGAAAAGGCTTTTCCCCTGTTTGGAGACTTTTGCAGGATTACATTATCATTTTGTCCAGCTGAGCTCTGGCATATGCAGGTCACTTCAGGATATTTTCATGCTTGGGACCAGATGGAAAATGTCTTTTGCAATCAACAAAAAGATTCCATTGTTGACATTTCAAAATTTTTTCTACAACTGTAACTGATTTGCTTTCTACAAAATTTAACAGTGTCCAGAAATGATTACAAATACTTTGCAATGAGATTACTTTCTGGCTCAGAGGGTATGCGGTGTCATAGAAATTCACTTTATTTTGGTATGTTTAGATTCAGCTTGAGCAGAATCTGTTGCTTGGCTAGCTTAACGGATACATTATTTGACTTCCACGTGGAACAACTTTACGGTTGTTCAGTCCACTAATGAATCTATCTGAAAAACCTAATCATATCCTGGTAATTTGATTTCTCTCACAAACCCTTCCCTTCTTCACAAAATAATTAAGTTACGTGACAAAAGGCTCTCATCCATGCAGGCAAAGAATAGAGGAGCAAAGGTGGGTGGGGCAGCCCCACAAATCTTGGCTGCCCCCAAATCCTGACAGATGGATGAGCACCTTGATTTGCCTCTTCCTGAGGCTGTGCCAGGAGGATGGTTGGCTCCACAGTTTGGGGTCAAGGCCTGTCCCAGTGGTTCAAAGGAAAGGCCTCCCCAGACCACTTTTGGGTGCTTGCCTTAAGGGGTCAGTGAATGGGATGCAAGGGAAAACATCGGGGAGAGATTATGGGGAACAGGTGTCTGGTGCCAGCACCTAGAGCAGCTGAGGGGCTGTATGCCAATGTGATTCCCAAAGTTACAAGAGCTCCAATCTACGCTTATGGAAAGAAAAATCCTTCACAAACCCAAGAAAAATAGCTGGTTGCTTTGCTGGACATCTCACCATATACTTGAATAGACATTAGGCTAATAAACATGGGCCCAGGTAATAGTATTGATGCATGCATTTATTAAGAAAAAGGTGTGGGGAGAGAGTGGAGGGAATTACAAACTTATACTGTGTTTTAAGATTTGCATGTGGGAATCTTCCTGAATTGGCAGCTTCTAAATATTGAGAAACACACAGAGATTCTTGTAAAGGGACATATTTCAGAAATCTTCTTCCAGAAACAGGCAAAACTGTTGTTTTGACTCTGCTATTTTTTTTTCCGACTGAGGTAGGAAAGTACCACTGGCTTCACTATTCTGCAACATATGCCCAAATTGGTTGTCTCATTTCCAGAGTGAAACAAACGTCTTCTGTTTATCAAAATTGGTTGTCCTCAGTTTCTAAAAAATAGCTAGTGTTTAGGGCTAAAATAAACGACAGTTTAAGATGCTTATTAATCAAAATCTGGATGTAAAGACAGACACTGTGTCAGGAATTTCTCTACTTTAAAGAGTAGAGAAAAATTTGAAGCAAGTCCTCTCGCTTGAGAGATCAGGATATTAGTTCACATGTAGGAGATCCTCCTGTTTTGTAACCCAGGTATGTATGTTTGAGCTTTTTCAAGGTAAGTCCTGTGCCTTCCACTGTCAATGGTATAGAAGAAATGAATACAGGACCTCCTTACATTCGTCTGCTTTCCAGAAGACAAATGAATCTGACTGGACAAAGCCATCTTCATGCTCAATGTACATAATTCATCTGTCCATAATTTATCCAAACTCTGTAGTAGTGACATAGTGTTTGCTGAAACTGAAAAAAACCACCAAAAACCCCCTCCAAAACCCTCTATAGTCTTATTTTTAAAAGGCAGCTTTTGAAAATGCAGCACATTGAAGAGTTTCAAGAACCAGGTTACAGTTACCTCTGCAGAGGTAATTTGGCCTTACAGCGCTAAGCGAGGCACAGCCATCAGGGCCGAGGCTGCAGGTTACTCAAAAGTTCCTCGAAAGTGTTTTCCCCACATGAAAAAGATCTCATTAAAATATTTTCTAATGATTTGAAAACAACTGGAAATTGGGGCATAAAATTACTCTAGTACATTATTACATACTTTTCACATTATTAACAACTTTTTTGTTATTGCTCAAGTTTCCAAGAGTTTATATGAGAATCTTTCACAGCCACATGCATCAGATGTGAGGTGTTTCACAACAGGCAGCAAGAGAGGGTTGATTCTTCTCTAAAGGATGGTCAAGAGAGGATGAAGAACACAGAGCTGTTTTTTGGAAAAGCGTAATGTGGCCAAGTGATTCCAGAAAACATTGTATTTGGAGCTTAATAAAGGATTGGTAATTTTATTCTTTCTGGAGAGAAAGTGTAAGGGTTCCTTTGGTGATCGCTGACTTGAAATTTCTTTCTTGACTTGCTCTTGGAGCATTGTGATGCTTCTCTTTGAGATTGGGCAGGTGATACTGGCACAGGAGTTCTGTGACTTGTCACGTGTAATTCAGCTTGTTATGAAGGGATATATATATCTACTTGTATTTGTCTGGTGATTTATATGGCCTGAGACATTTATATGTTACCTTTTAAATTTTGATTGCTCTTGAGTTTTATTTATATTTAGAACAAAGGAAATGCTTGAGTGTTACATATTCTGTTGTGTTATTTTCCTGCTTATATTCTAAGATGAAAGAACCAAGGAAGTTTGATTGTAATGTCAGTGAGATGTTTGCTCTGAATTAGCGAGTTACACACCTATAGTAATGTATTTAGTGTTGATCCTTGCTAAATATTTCAGATTATAATCCTGAGATTACTTTTGGTGAGGAAAAACAACTTTGGCAGTGACTGGGGGTTTATTTATACAGTTGAAAATATAATTTTAATCGTTTACATTCTTTTTTTTTTAAAACATGTTTATGCCTAAGGCTTTTTATTCAGTTGACCCTCACATACGACTGAGCACAACACTGGCAATAGACTGTGGCCAACAGCTACGGAGGTAATAATACTGCCTCTTTTTTTTGTTGTGTGAATTTTGATCTACTCAGAGGAGAGTGTCTTAAGTTATGGAGGATTTGGAATCCCTAATGAAGGAAAACTCTGTTTTAGCTGTCCTCAGAAACTTACTTTAGAAGACAAAAGGAATAACAGAGGCTTAATTTGTTGTCAAGATTATTTTATGCCTCCCTAGATAAGCTGTGAAATATTTATACAGCAGATTTCTGCTTTCTGTGGCAAGGAGTATTTCATAAGTATATGAATGTATACAGTTATACACCACCTTGTCAGTAGCGATCCCCAAGCTAGGACTAACCTGAGCTGGCACATGCAAGGGACACGGTGCTATGCCAAGATTTCTCAAGAGCCTGATTTCTCGAAGCTGTGTGAAGCCTGAAGTAGCAATTACAGATTTTAAATAGCAATAAACAGCTTGGGTGTTGTACAGCTCTATGTCAGTGTGCCCAAATTCTGGTTTGAGGGATAGAACACCAGTCTTTTTAGAACCTATCATCATGTGTTATGGGCTAGAGGTGGTATGTCCATCTCCTCTGATTATCTGCTGCAAATTAATGTTAGAGATGAAAAGCAGTCAACAGAACAGACAGGGATGCAACTTAAAAAGTTTCACATTTATGTGAAAAATAAAAAAACACCTTTTCCATCAAGGGGGAAAATAATTTAAGTGCACAAATACCCTTTTATTTTTCTTTTTTGCCCCTAAATTTGAAATTTTTTAAGGCTCAGTGTATTTGTTTTGAGATTTAGTTGTATTTATTTATTCCCCCATTCCTCTCCAAGATATGCCTCCCTTCGGGAAGCTTTCATTCCATTCCAGTCCTTTAAAAAGTAGAAAAATATCAACAACTTAAGTATCATAACCTGTTGCTCAAGGCAAGTGAAAAAGTAGAGCCACGGGTCAACTGTCCACTCTCTGCAACATATTAACAACAAATTGTAGCATAGAGATACTTGATACTCCTTACATGTATCTTGGTTAAAATGACAGAGATCTCTGATTCTATCAAATTGGATTTTTTAAATCTCAAACAAGAATATTTTTATAAAGAATAGAAAAGTGTATATTTTAAATTTACATGGAGCATGTAAACATAACATTTTCACTATTACTACTTAGATTTGCCTATTTGGCAATGAGAATTTAATTCAAAAATGTATGCATAATACTGGATTTGCAATATTTTCCTTAAATCCTTTTTTGTTTTGACCCAGATATGTGTCACGGAATAAAAGATTACTTAATATGTAGACTTTTTCATACACTCTTGCAGTACCCTTTATAGCTTTCATTTATGTAAGCTCTACTACTGTGCTGGGTAATAACACTGAAACTTCCAAGTTTAAAAATGAGATTTTGCAAGAGTTTGTTCTTCCCCATGGAAAAAAATTGGGACTTGAAATCTGGCCAAAATGTAATTTAAAACCTTACTTTTTATTTTTTCCTTTTTAATCTAGGTAAAGGTTTTTCTTAATCCTGATGTAATAATATATAAAAGGCGTGTATGTTTTGGGATGGTAAAGCTCTCTCCATAATGAATTACTGGGAGAGATTTCAATTATGCGCTTTTTTGCCAACTAATTCTGGGTGCAATCATTCCAGCTAGGTTATGATTGCTAGATGAGCTGGACAAAGTTTGAGTCATCCTGGCTGTCAGATAAACTGCTTGAGGAAAAAAGGGCTTGAAGTGTGGAAGCAGAAGCACTATCATTACTCTGCAACCTGCCTCCATGTTTTGACGTTGCTTTCAAATAGTGTTGGATCACTTCCAGGAGCAAAACAGTACAACAGCTGGTTCCAATTAGTCTAAGTACAGTGTGTCTAGAAGCACAAATGGCCAGTTGTCTAATTTGGTGCTCTGGTTTAATGAATTAGTTATTTAATAATTTGACAGGAATCCTAGTGTTGTGTTTAGCCGTTTGCTTCTGTTTAATCTTCTCGTTGTAGCTGTGTTCACACAGTCCTGCTGCAATCACTGGCTGCTATTGTAAGTTATGTAGATGAGAAAGCAAAATACATTGGCAACACACAGCATACAGTTGTTGTTTTATCTCAAAAGGCCTATAAGCTGAAAATCTATTACTTGATAAGTTTTTTGCTAACAAGAGTTATCACTTAATACAGGTAGGGATACAGAATTTTGTCCATTTTTTCTTGTCTCTCAGAAATTTGAAATAAAAATTAACATTTGAAAGACCCCCATTCTACTTACTCTTACACATTCATCTACTTCACGGGATATAATTTCAGAGGCGTCTAGAGAGTTGCAGAAAAATGGACCTGTATGAGCACAAATAGGAGCTTACTCATGCAAGTGGTGTAGAATGATGCACAGCTGTCACAGTGGGATAAGGAAACATCAGCATCTGCACAAATGAGAAAAGGTACACGTGCTATGAGCACACAACATAAATCTGCAAAGAAATGGTCCCCAATATATTGAAAATTAGAATATTCACCTATTTTCTCTCAACACTTTGTTTCTAATAAATCATCAAGAGGTTATAGTTACCAAGCAACAAAAACCTGTTAATTTATTGTGCAAGATCATGAATTCCTGCTGACTTGTTTGAGGAGGAGTAGGAATTGACGGATGCAGCTTGGGGAGAGGGAGGGAGAAAAACTGTTTTGAAATGACGGGTTTTTTTCAAATGTCACAGTGGTATCAAAGGAAGCAGCCAATTCACACTCCTTTTGTATTGTACTGCAATGAAAATGTACTCGTTCAGGGAGGCCACAGTGATTCTCTGACTACAAAAAGCCTTGAGCAAATTGAAAGTGGAGTGGGAAGGGGTGTTTATCTGTACTTACTCAATGTCTTCTGTAGCCTGGGACTCTGGGTGGGTTCATGTTCCCCCAGTATCATAAAGTGAGAAAAACAGACCAGGGAAGGTGGGAGTCATGCTGTGGCTGAACATTTACTGGACTGTGCTGGTTTGACACCATTTACTGACTGGGGACTCTACCTGTAAGATTATCAAAATTCACTTGAACCTCAGGGATTTGCAGATGAAAGTTTGAAACAGGTGTATAATATGACATTATCATGGCTTCATGACATGTAGTTCTTGTGCTGAAGGTCACAAAATGTCATTTGAATGATGAAGCTTGAATTTAGTGTCTCTTCATTTTAGAGATAATAGGAAAGCTGCTGTGCAGTGTGAAAGTCAGATTTGATTAAAATTATGAGCTGGAAGCACAGAAAAGTCAATGGCAAACTGAGTAATAGACCACACTACAATCCAAAACCAGCTGAGAACTGTTTGCAACAAGGAAGAAAATTATTTCATCAGCAACAATCTTTTTTCTAAAGAAGATACATAAATACAGTATCTCTAAATATATAATAATAATAATAATAATAATAATAATAATAATAATAATAATAATAATAAACACTTAGCCAGCAGTAAAAATGAGCAATTATTTCCATAAGAGGATTGGGACAAATTTTTTTTTCTTTATTTCCAATCTTCTGAAAACAGGTGCAGATAATTTCAAATTCCTTTCAATTTTCTCTAGAGCTCAGTGGAAAACAAATATTGACTACTTACCTTGAAATAACTATAGATTATGGGGGTAATCAAGGCCAGGCTGGATGGGGCTATGACTAACGTCGTCTAGTGGAAGGTGTCCCTGCTGTCAGAGACTGCAATGGTTCATGCCTTAAACACTGTTATGAAGGAGTTTTGCCCATTATAGCAAAAGCTGTATAAAAATATTAACCCGTTGGATTTTATGTGTTTTGGGGGACCCTCAGCACCAAGAAGAACAGCTGGAAAGGATCAATGGAACATCACTGGGATTCACAGAGTGGTGATATTTTCTTCAATCTGTCACTATCTTTCTGTCCCCCCATCTCTTTTCTATTTCTTTCTCTTCTTCTTTCTGTCTTTTTTCTCTCTCTCCCTCTCGTATTTACTATCAGATAAAATCCATACTATTGACTTTGGCATATGGTCTAATTTGCACCTTCATTCGGGCAGAGGCATTTCTAGTAATTTTAAAAACCAGACCCTAACACCTGCCCATGGCAGGGGGCTGGAACCAGGTGATCTTTAAAGTCCCCTCTGACCTAAACCATTCTATAATTTATCCGTGAGTTGTATTGATTATCAGAGTATTTGGTTCTAACTCATGTTTTACCTAAAGTTTTTCAGTTATTTAAACCTATATTTTTAAGTGATTTAAAAGTTCTTACAGCAAGCTTGGCAGTGGGCAAGGCTTGTTAAAAGAAATAGCAGAAAATGCTAAGTGAAAACTTCACTGCTTGTCTGTCAAAGACACCTGGAATTTCCATGGCAGCAGGAGCATGGCAAGGTTAAAAAGGAAATATGGCCTGCTATGCAGTTTCCTGAGCTGCAGAAATAACCCCACACAGCATGCGACTGCTCAGAACTGGCAACGGGCTCCTCTTTCACCTGAGCTAGTGCGCTCCTGGAAGGAAATGATTCCCGAGTGCTGCCCATAGAGACTGCAGCAATTATTGGGCAAATGCAATGTCTGTCAGGAGTATGTAACACATTCCACACACCACAGGCTGAGAGATCTGCTTCTCATGGCACAGGAAGCTCACAAGATCTGTTTTTCAGATATCTTTCTTGGTTCACCTCTTTGGATAAGAATACAAATTCTCTTCTTTCCATCATAATAATGTTATCACCAAAGATTCGTATAGCAAATGTCTGACTTATAGCAATATCCATATAAATGAGATTTATCAGGGCCCTGAAACTAATATGCAGAAACTGATGCCTCTATTTCTGTGTAAACATTGAAAGAAATTCGAGGCTTATAAAAAGGAGGTAAAATGATATCATTTCAGCTTAACCGGCCTTCAGAACAAGACATAAAGTGCAGTCGAAAGAATTCTGTTGGTGAGGCTCTATATTTCCTTTTGAGGTAAAAGAAAACCCCATACAGAAGTGTCACATAACAGAAATATTTCTGGAGGAATTAAAATAATGAATTAGAACTACATGCTGAGGAGCTGGAAACATTTGTTTAGGAACAAACTTTTTTTTTTCCCAAGAGAAACACATTGTTCCAGCAACTGTTTTCCTTTAGAATGGGACAAAACATTATTTTGAACATGTGGACTTTATTGTGGTGGAAAAGTTAATTTTTCTGCAATGATAATTGGGCCACTTGTCACTGACTTCAAAGCAGGGCTTATTGACCACAGTGTGATCCAAAATGTGTTCAGATAATCTACATTTTTATTTGACTAAGACACAAAAGCATTTTTCTTGTGGCTTTAGCATAAACATAAAGTGCCGCCTTTCAGTTTTACTAGCTCTTGCTTAAATGCATATTAAATAAAGCTGACTATAAGAAAAAATTGATGAAACAGCATATCATCCAGCCATCAACACAAGAACATCTAATCACCACTACCCAGATAAGCAGTTTAAATTCAGTTGTTATTGCCATAATTCATTGGCAATTCCTTGGGAAGAATTCAGATTAGGCTAAAAGGATGTTATTGGAAAAGAAAGTTATTTGAATTTTAAAGACTTGTAACAATTTGTAATTATTACCCATAATTACAAAATATTTGTAATTACAGGAAAAATTTCACTGGAGAGCAGTTAATGTTGATTTTTAAAGTTACATATGGATTGTATGGAGTTGCACACAGATATATATCACATAAAACTATCAAAAGGAGTCATAGGTTAAAAACTGAATTCTTTCTTTCCTATTATAAGGAAGTCTTGTGGGATTTAGTACTTCAAAGTAATAATTTGTAAGTTCCTAGCAGAAGATGCTTATTCTTTCAAAAGCAAACAAAATGTCTTTCAGAAAGCCTAATATTGCATCTGTGAAAAGTCAAGGGTAAATTTAATGACAAGTTAAGACTGCATTATGCTGCACAAGATTGAGGGAAATAGTTTCTGAGTCACCATCAGTTTTCCTAGGTATGGCTACCAATATTTCACTGGCCAAATTAAAGACTTTGTTTCCCAATGACTACAAAAAGCAAAAGTTTGTTTTGTTTTGTGGGCTCTTTTTTTAAAAAAAGAAAATCCCAAACATAGCTTAAGTATTGACTTTTACTTTATTCTACTAAGAATTAGGCTTTTAAATGAAGTTAAATGTTAAAAAAGTCCAAATTTTAAAACAACATAGGTGATATTCAATTCTCAATAGAAACACCTCAATTTGTATTGTATAACAGCCTAAGTTCTTGCTATGTCTGCAGTGATATTCAGCTAACAATAGACACAAAAAATACCTGTGATTCAAAATTAACTCATAGTGGCATATTTCCATTGATCTCAAATTAAGCATGAAAAATGTTGAATTTTATTTTTTTTTTTTGTAGACTCAAATCTGAAATAAAAGCAACTAAGATTTTCATTCAGATCAGAAAAGCTAGAGACTAGGAAAAATGCCTTTGCCCTATATGTACCTATATGTATACATAATGGATCTATCTCCTGATATGACTTTACATTCTGGGTTTACAAGTGGTTTGCAATGGTTTATATTGTGTACTACCGGCCTTTCCATAATGATTCATTATTCTCTAGTACAGGTTACTTCCCTTGTTTATAAAAATAACAGTGCAACACCAAAACATACCACAATTTCTAAAAAGAACATTAACTTTATGCTATTCTGTCACTAGCTTCAGATGCTCATGAAATCCATGGTTTGCAGCCTTGGAAATACTGTCAGTATTGGTGCTTTGGAAGATCCTAGATTTCTATTACCTTGTTACTATTTTTAAAATTCTTTATCTCTTCTGGATCTTTCCTGGTGCTTTTTTGTTTGTTTCTTAATAAGACAGACAGAATCAGAGAATTATTTATGTTGGAAAAGATCTCTGAGATCACTGAGTCCAACCTAAGTCAAATCACCACCTTGTCAATCAGATAATGGCACTGGGTGCCACATCCAGTCTTTTCTTAAACACCTCTAGGGATGGTGACTCCACCGTCTCCCTGGGCAGCCGGTTCCAATCTTTAATCACCCTTTCTCTGTGAAGAAATTACTCCTGATGTCCAACCTAAACCTCCCCTGGCACAGCTTGAGGCCATTTCCTCTTATCCTGTCACTTGTTACCTGGGAGAAGAGGCCACTGTCCACCTGCTAACAGACTCCTTTTAAGGAGTTGTAGGTAGTGATAAGGTGCCCCCTGAGCCTCCTTTTATCCAGGATAAACACCTCCAGTTCCCTCAGCTGCTCCTTGTGGTCCAGACCCTTCCTATCTCCGTTGCCCTTCTCTGGACACTCTCCAGCACCTCATCGTCTTTTTTGTAGTCAGAGGCCTGGAACTGGACACAGCACTTGAGGTGTGGCCTCACCAGTGCTGAGTGCAGGAGGACAACCACTGTCCTCGTCCTGCTGGCCACGCTATTGCTGTATAAAAGACCTTTCCCTACTTCACTAAAATAAATTATTACCCTGAAACACAAAGGATTAGCAAAATAATTAATGTGCTTTGAGGATAGCTTCTTTAAGATGCAACACCTTACTACATTTACTTGTACTTTTCCCTCCATTGTTCCAGGTACTAAATGATCGTTCAGAGATTGACTGAATGGGCCTGGGTTATTTAGAGAAATTGGGTTTCTGCTAGTACTGTGTTATTGCTTAAAAAGGCATAGGCACTTGCAAGTTTTAAATTAATTGTGTTATGCAGGAGGCTTTTTTGACAGGATCACTGAAAAAAAGTTAGTGCAAAACAATACAGAAGGAGCAATACCTCCTGACACTGCTGTCATAAATATTTAAGCTTGTAGACAGAGGTTTCTAGCACTATTTTAGATGTCCCAGGGTATTCCACCTGGTTGCCAGATGTTGTTCTAGATAAAATGAGTCTCTTGGTTCTCTATCATGTTTTCCTCTATGCTGAGGTCTAAAAGAAGCTAGAACATCTCAACCAGCACTAAACACCTATATTTAAGGAGATAAGTTGCTCCTATATATATTTATATTTATATTTTTTCCCTCCTTTTTAACAGATACATAGATACCTTATTGCTTAGCAAAGTCTATTGTCGCAGTCTTTTAACCCACCCTATAAAAAACATAATCAACTTTGACCTCCTGTGAACTTAGCTAAAGATATTCCCCAAATTTGCAGAGGCAAACTGTTACAAAAGAGATCATCTGTTGCTCTTCCAAGTGAAAAGACAATGCTGGAAGAATCAGACTGTTGCTCTTATCATGGGTTTAAATATCTCATCATCTCTCATCATCGTCTCATGCATTTAAACACCTCATCATCTCTCACCACAGTTTGGTCTTCTGCCAAAAGTAATTTTATTTCAAAACAAGAAGGCCAGTAAGATCCAGAGACATAAAGTAGCCCCAAATCTGAATTTTCATGTCCTGGATGGTGTTTTCTGGTTTCTTCCACAGTCATTCTCATAACAATCTCACTTGTGAATAAAACAAAGAAACAACTGGAATGTGGTACTTTATCCAAATCGCCAAAGCCAAATACATTGGCATTTGGAGTTCTGCTTTGCACTTATCTTTGTGTTAGCTTTGAGTTACCACCTCCTTTTGGAAGCTCTTATGGTGAAGGTCTCTGGAGCTCATTAAATATAAATATAATAAATTAAATCTTAAAATTGCTAATAAAGAGGTAACATTATTTATCCCTTCACAGGACTGGCTGGTAAGAAGAGCAGAAAGACTTACCAGATATATCCTTTTGATTTTATCGTACATTGCATCACACCTGTTTTCAATTCTTATACAACAAAATTGCCACACATTCCACTATCTACTGCCCAAATATCAGGAAAGAACAAGCCTCTCCATGTAAGATTCAGATCTATGAGAGGAGAAAGTAAATTAAATCCTGTCACTGTGCTAGTAGCATCTTGACTTCTAAAGAGATGATTAGTGCACCAAATTCGAAAATGTCATGTGTATATTTCTGGGTGATCAGTGATACCTGTGTCAGCAGTGCTGCAGCAGAGAGCCTCATAGCTCAGGAACACTGGGGAAAAAACACTGCACACCATTTTTGTTTATAAATTCTACTAAATATGCAAGTCAGAACATTTCCTGCTTTTCTCCAAATATATGTACTTTTCCCAAAACCTAGCTTTAGAAGAGCAGCTAAATATCTTTTATCTTTATAAAACTCTCCTAATTACCTACTCTTCAATGTAGGTATGAAAATTTGCCAATTATGTGTTCTTTTTTTGGTGTGCATACCTTCATATTAATATCTTTACTATCTTGGACTGCAAGTCTAACAATGTTCAAGACTTTCCAGGCTGCTTGGAGCTGCTTGTTTATTCCATGCTACTTCTAATAGGTTTTTCTCTGCTGCATCTTCTGGAACGTATTAGTTTTCTATTTCTGAGGTGTTTCCTGAAAAAAAGAAGTGGAGCTATGACACTGCAGAAATGCTCTGTGCTTTCTTTACAGCTAAATACATACTATTTGTGAATAATTGGGACAGTATGGCAGAGATCACTTTGTAACTCTGGCTTGAGTAAATAAGAGCTATATATAAGAGAAGTTCTGAGGGTTTCAGTGGCATTTTAAGATATGTATCAGTGGTGGTGGTGTGTGCATGGATGGTGTTTTTGAACTGAGATATCCAGAAAGTATGTTAATTTGCAATAATGGCTCAGAGAAACAGTCTCTGATTTCAGTTTTGACTGCAACCATTTCATAATTAATTTGTCATTGACTTGCTTCTGCTTCTTTTCATCCTTGTGTCCACTATCTGCACATTTGAATGTCCAGAGAAGGTTTTACAGGCAATTCTGCTCAGCAAATCTTAGGATTATCAGCTAAAATGATCCCACTACATTGTTACATGAAATGCAATATTGTTTACAACAGCTCTTCCTCAGAACCATGAGCAGATGAAAAAAAAAAATCATCTGGGCAAGGATCTGAAAATACCCATTATAGTCAGGACAGTGCATCCATAGGCAGTTGTTTGTGATCTAGGAAAATTAAATTCTGCACATAATATAGCTTCAGAATTTGTACCTATGAGTTTTTGCCTGACAGCAATTTCCTCACAGCTCCAAATAGAAATTCTTCATGTTCCTTAAGATGTATTACTGCTCTAGAGCTGCTGCCTGACAACACAGATTGAGACCCCAAATTACTTTATCTTATTCTAGTTCTTAGTTCTGTAATCAAAGGAAAACAATATTTCATGTAGCCTATACGAACAGTCACATTTAAAAAAGCAACCTGAAATACTAAACATTTGAATGTTAGATGCTCACAACAAATTCTTGTTTTCAGTCCAGAGATTAAAAAACATAAAAGGCCATGCCAAATTCAAATAACTTAAAAAATATTTCAAAACATTCCACTAACAGAATGAGGCGTTTAGTTTTAATTTTATGCATAACCACGTGTATTGAGCAAGACTGAATCCACCTAAATATAAAAAAAAAAAAAAAAAAAAGACCAGCATTAGGGGTTTTGAGACAAAATTATGAAGCCCAAGTAAATTTTTTTTCAGTTCTGTATGTATAACATTTCAAGTCTATCTGTATAATTTATAGTATATAACCTGGTTTTAATTTATCTAAACACAAGGTCTGTTTTATAAACATCAAAGATAATGAAAATGTCTTTTTAATTAATGTGTTGGAATCTACATGTTTATTCCAAATTAACTTCCTTTATTTGTCAACCTCACACATGAGAAATGACCCCTCCTGTGCTGTCTCTGCTTAATGTTAAAGCTGTAGGGAATAATGTTGATAACATTAGCTGCATTCTCTCACTGATGTCCGGCAATTAACACTGCATCTGTAATCAGAAAACTTTAAAATGTCTTTCATTACTACCTGTCTGGGTGGCAGGGAGGAAATGAAAAGAAGGTTTTTATTCTTGTCACATCTAGTTGCAGGATTTACTAGCAGCACACCTTGTTCTAGTTACATGGAGTAAGATTATACTAAAGCTGCTGATCTGTTTTCAGAGGAATTGTTACAATTCCTGAGAGAAATAACTGGGAGTAATAGAATTTTAGTGAAAGTGAATCTGTTAACAGCTAGGAAAAAGATTGCTACAGCCAGATAGGCCTGTGGTGTCATACTTAAAATTTCAAGCATGGTAGATAAAATTATGACTAAGAGGAGGGAAAATATATTGAAAGAAAGTTCTTCTAATTCAAAACTTAACTCCCTGTGATTTGCCCCATCTTATGCTTTTGCTGATAGTTCCCATCACGTGGCTGTTAGACCAGGGAATGAACCTCTCTGTTAAGTCACTTTGTGCTCAAGCCTCAGTGTATCTTAGGTAATCCATGCAACAAGGTAGGAGGTAGAAGATTTCATACTTCCCTGCTACAACTTGGCAGAAAGCGTTTTACCCACTGGGACCAAATCTGGAGACCTGAGGCACTGAGAAAAGCTAAAAAACAAAAAAGAGAGTGCTTGAATGTCACTTGGATGAAGCACTTGAGTTTGTTGCTATCCAGATTATCAGGGAAATATCGAATCTGTTTTCTCTTGTCATTAATGTCTTTTGGGTTTATACCAGTAGCCCTGGTATGTGAGGTGTTAAAACAACACCTCTAATCCAAAAGAGACATTGCTGTGGTGGTGATAGGTAATCTAGCATGCCTTTGGTAGGTCAAGAGATTGTCTGCTTCTCCAGCTAAACTTTAATTTAAACTAGTGCTTGTAAAAAAAATCAACAACCAAAGATTACATTGTTCTGCATATAATCTTTGAAGACAAATAACACACCACAATTATGTTGTTAGGTAGAAAGAAAGGGAAGTAGCAGTTATCTCTTGTGCTCCTGAAAAATGGACATAGACATTTACCAAAATACCTAGTTTAGCTTCACATGGAACAGAGCACACTATGAAGGAAGCTATGGGCTAAATCCCAAACCACAGGCGAGTTCACTAGGATGTGTATAGAAATTTCTAGTTAGCAGACAGTGAGTAGCTCTGACTGATGTGCCCACAGAGATGCAAACATACAAAGCCAAGAGTGTTGCCTCAAACCTCGAGCCAAAACGGATGTGCTGGCACAGTCTGTGCACACCAGCTATGGTATTGACTGAGTTATATCCACGAACATGGAAGACTTGAGTTTCTGATACAACTGATAATCAGTCTTTAGATCAAAGAAGTCTAGAAAGATAGGCATAGATATAGATTAGCTATAGATATAGATATAGATGATAAAGATTGATATAGACAAGGAAATGGGGCTAATTTTCAAAGAGATATTAAATTTTGGTGGAATTCAAGAGGAAATCAGTAATGTATGGCTGATGTACACAAGAGCACTGATGATTCTAGAGCCCAAAGCTACTTTCATCTTTAAAACTGCAGGGATTAATGGTACTTCCAATCAAAATATTAAATATCTTCATACCCAAGATTCTGAGTTTGGATGAGCATATTAGGCTTTATGTTGTATTTGAAATTGTGCTTAGATTTGCCATAACACGATTTAAAAAAAAAAAAAAATTGAAACTGTGCAAGACCCATAGTTAAATGCAATACAAATGTTAAAGTGGAAAAAAGAAATCAAAAAACCAGATGACAGATTTCTGGATCCCTAAGCAGCCCCAACTGCTGCTCTGCTGATAAAATATCCACACCCTGCTGAGTGGACATGAGCTGTGTAAACAGATGTTCTTAAAGAGAAAAGGAAATGTTGAATAGCTGACTTATTTTGTTGCAGTTCTACTCCGCCTGACAGTTAGGGGTTTAAAGAGTGGTTGCCATGACCAGCAAATCCAGCCGGGCTTTAAGTGCAGCTAAATCCAATAGAAACCCTCAACTTTACTCTTTTGCCCTCGAGACGGCTACAGGTCAATAGTTATTTCAGAGTTGTTTGAGGCTAAGCAGAAAAGCATGTGCAGATGTTGAAAGACTGAATTTATATCTCTGGAACTGATTCAGGTGCTTTAAAAAAATATATTCTCTCATCATTATTATTATTATTATTATTATTATTATTATTATTATTATTATTATTTAATGTGGCACTGAGACTTTGGCAAATCTTGCTGACTTCTGAATGAAATTTAACTCTTTGTTGACTTTCAGTGGACTAAACAGAAGTATCCTGAGGCACAAGAAGAAACCAGGATATTTATTATTTAGTCAATCAATACTGCTGTACTATTCTACAACCTTGTTGTAATAAAATATAGTGTTGCCTTATAAATATAACAGACACTGCCTTGCTTGCTTGTCAAAGCTAGTATTTACTTCAGTTTGAAAACAGATTCCTTTTTTTCCTTATAGAAATATCTGCTTTTATAGAAGGCAAATCAAGTTACAAACATGTTTGGTCTAAGTAATTCAGAAATACAGCAAATCTTATCATAGGCAGCCCTTAAACATACTCCAGGAGGAAATACATATTGAAATACCGTATCTCTCTGACCCTTACAGCACAATTCAGTCATGCTATTTATTTTTGTTTGAATAAGGGAGTCCTAAGTGGTTGCAGTAGTACAGCGTGTATTCATTCTGCCACACAAAGCCACTCAGGAGTGCATTTAGCCAGCTTAAAGTCTTGGGGAGGGCGAGGGGCAGACAAAGCCCAAGCTGCGCTTTGAACACAAATGCTGAAAACTTTGTCAGCGTTTTAAAATTAAGTTTCAACTATTCATATGTTAAGACTTTAGGGAGATGAATTAAGACAGCTGAGAAACTGATTACAGCCTCATGCTGCATTTTTTCACTTTGCTGTTCACGTAGCCAAGCTGACACGGCCCCTACTGAAATACTTCTATCTCGTGATACATGTATCAAAAACGAATAGATAGGATGGTTGATTTTGTGCCTTTCTTGTTCTGCCACATGCTTTTACTTTGAACCACATGTCATTAATAGAGCTAATGGGATTTTGGCATGGAACCAAAGGAGTAGGAGGGGAGAGGGGGTTGGGGGGAGATGGATGGGAGCGAGATGAACTACTGAGAGAAGCACTGTTGCCTTTCTTTACACTAAAGCAATGTCAGGTTTATTAGGCTTCCCTTTAGTCCTTCCTGACAGGACTGGAGGCACTTCTCTATACATGTGTGTCTCATGCATTCATGAGCTTCTTTGACACTATTGCATCTTTTGTTAGAGCTGAAAATGCAGATCATTGCTCTACCCTTCCTTCAGCTGCCATATGGCATTGTGGAAAGGAGCCCACAAAGGAAGGAGAGGGAAATGGAAAAAAAGAGAAAAGGAGGAGGGGGAAGAAGAAATGAAACTGCCAGCAGATGAAATTGATTTATTTTCACCATTAGGGAGTAGGGGGATGGAAACCTTTTGGAATATGAAACCTTCTCTCAGAGCAGTCAGGCAGGCTGCCTCCATGACAGCTCTGGTACATGTTAAAAAATAACATGGCTTGAAAACAGAAGCACCATTGTTTTGCTTAACTACTGTAACAAATTTCTATTAAATGAAATGCATCATCTAAAGTAAACTGGCAAAGTTGCAGACTTCTATTTTTCCCGCTGCCTGCAAGAGGTAAAATCCATGTAAACCCAAATGCTCCATAGGTGTAATAGTCTGGCATCACTGTGTATTTTTCTAAAAACTCTCAAAATATCTTTGGTCTAGTCTGCATCTTGCGGTACTAAACCCTTCTTAAAGTAAGTAATAATTAGAGCAGTTTATATAATTGCTTTAAAAACAAACCAAAAATGTATTGGAGAGAAAGAAGCTTTGTATTTCAATTCTTTGGTTATTTTTCTGTAGGGTCCTTGCTTTATGAAACACCAAATAAAATGCTTAAAAGAAACACAATGCAGCATGTGCTGTGTATTAGCTGAACTTGATATTCTTGCTTACTCCACCAGGTTTATATTCCCTCCTCATATAAAAAAAGCACAACTCAGACTGTATATAAGCAAATAGTGTTTTTCTAAATAGGATTTACAAAATTAAAAACTTAAAACATTACTTAGATTAATCTAACCACTTTAATGAATTTGCTTCCTCATTCTCTTTGATCTTTTAATTTTAAAGTGGATGTCAGTAAAGAGGTGGCTTTAAAAATTTCCACTGTGTCAGAAAAATTTGTCTATATTTTCTGAGGTTTGCTCACAAGATCCTGTTCAAGAAGTTATACAGTATCAATTTAAATTTATGGAATTAAGTTTGCTCCTTTGCTTTCAGTAATCTCAAGACCAGTTAAGTGATCAAGAATCTTGCTTAATCGAGAATTAGATGCACAGATCCATACAGTTAGTTCACTCACATTTGGAACAATGTTTTGGTTTAGTTGTTTGGAAGGTCCCTTTTGATGCAATAGTATACCTCTGTACCGAGTTCTGTTCTTCCGGATGTGTGATATGTGCTGCTTCTTGGGTGAATTTTTTTTTGTGTGTGTCTGAATATATTCCTGATGAAAATGATACACTGTTCAATCTGTTCCATTCACAAATGCCTAACCACAGACCTTTGAAGGAAACAAAGCCTGTGACTTGTATTGGCAGTTGTACATGTATTCCTGCAGAAATTAGACATTTAAGATTATTTGCAAGAATGAGGTTTAATTGCTGTCTCTACATAGATGTGCTGAAAGTGCTAGTTTTTCTAATCTCTACTTGCAAAATGGAGTTTTTCCATTCCTCCTTTCCTGAATGTATAAGGCACTCAGCCCTTCCAATGACAGGAAAAAAGACATAGGCAAGCATCTGCCTTGCAGTTGTATACCATAGTCTTTACCAGGCCTCTGTTCCCCTCTTCCACTGAAATATCTGTCCAAGACCCACTGCGCTTCCAGCTTACAGAATTTCTATGGGTGGAAAGCTAATAATGTCAGGATATAGTGAAGAAGTGGGCAGATATTTTGTATGAGTGAGCCAATTCCTGGATATGTTGACTGGTAAGTGGCCTTGGAGTCCCTGAGCAGGTGCAAGCTTTGTCTTTACATTTTATGCTGTGATTAGGTGAAGAGGTCTTTCAGGAAGGCTTCCACTTTAACTTACTAGTGCTTATTAGTTAACGAGAATGGATCTTACGGATGCCTAAGAAGCGTGATGAGGAATAGACTGTCTTTTGGTTTTGGCTAAGGCAATGACTCAAGTCACAGAATCACTAAGATTTTATTACCTGGGCTGACACTGATTCTAAGGCCTTCTTACTATAATAATGTCTACACTGTAGAATTGATCCGAGTGTTGGACCAAGATTTGATTGCTTTGAAACTTGGGGCTATGTTATTCATAACTCACACACACTGTCAGCTGCAAAGTACTCATGAATATTTTCTCATATAGATGCATTTTGTTGTAAACTTCTACAATTTCAGACAGGAACTGGCCTCACATTCTTATTGAATAATACTTTTGTCATTTGGTAGAACAAGGAACATATTGTGACTATCTGGAAATATTCCATATCTTGATAATTATGCATGGTAAGTATTCATCAGCTTTTGTTACCAATCTGAAAGTAACTCAGATAAAATCAGAGTTCGTTCATGAATGAAAGAAAAAACTCCATGGCAAATGTTTGTCATAAAAATAATCTACTATTGCATTTACAAGTCTTTGTGCATCATCAATAAACAAAGTTTAGAAATTATTTTGTTTGTAGTCCTCATCCATTCAAAGTTTTATTTGATGTTCCTTATGGCTTAGGGAGCAGGACTGAAAGAGGAGACAGTGTGAACAAGGACGAACATATGTTTATAATATTCTGCATGGGAAGACTAGGCATGGCCCCAGCCCTAAACAACTGCTTTTGATTTTGTTAAAAATTCCTTTTGTGTCAGTTTTCTTCAGAAACAATGAAGCTGCCAGCTTCATGGGTAAAGCACAAGACACTAGGAGATAATATTTCGAGCAATTTCCTCCGGACTAGAGAATTCCCTTCTAAATGTATGACAAGTGTGGTTACACATTTCACTCATTCAAAACAGAACATAAAACTCATGTAATTGATTTAATCTTCACTTTAATATCACAGTAAAAACCCCTCACAGTTAAAAGGAAAGAGAATGAAAGCACCAGTCCCACAAGTAATTTTAGAGAAAGAAGGGACTATACCAAATCCTATCTGTATGTCTCTAGTATAAAAATATTCCTTAGTAGTGTACGTAGGTGCTGCTTGCATGGTTAATTCCAAACATCAGTTCTCAAAATGCATCTCAGGATGAAGACATTGTGCCCATCTGAAGACCACACATTGACTAAAATCAAACATCCAATTTTTGGGGGGCGATTTAAAGCTCATACTCCCTACCTGGAGGAAAATTCTCACAAATTAATTTTATACTAAGCAAAATGATGAGTAGTCAAAACTTTTCTGTTGGCAACATACAGTTAACACTTTGGACTGGCAAGCAAACATAGCTTGATCCTGACTATCTGGTTAAAGCACTCCAGGCATGAGAAAGGGGGAGAGAGTAAGGATTTTTGAATTCCAGGCTCTCCTGAGTGAGTGTTTTTTACATTAATCACTGGAAGAAACAAAAAACCTGTACTGAGGAGAAAGAAGAATGTAAGACCTGTTCTCAGTTTCCTAGATATTCATGCTCCTGTTAACTATTTCTCTTATGCAAAATGAGACAACCACAAAAGGAGAAATATGCACTTCCTTGCAGCAATTACAGATATTCCTCGGAGATATGGGTTTGAGCTCTGCAGCGTGAAGAGAACATTGTATAAAAGACTCTTGGCCTCCCTGGAATTATTTAGTAAATGAATAAAACAAAAATATTTTAAAGAAACCAGCTCCTTTAATTTTCAAGAGTGGTACAAAACAAAGAATATTGAGGCATTGCTCTTCTAGTGATGTATCAGACCACATAAGTTTTCTGTCATCTAGACCTTTTTAGTGCACTTTATCTCAATAACATTGGTGTTGGTTTTATAATTTTACTCAAAGAATATCACAAAAAAAATTAATTAAATTATAGATTATGTTGCTGAAAAACATTTATGCTGCTGCCTACATAATGAGAGATAACATTCCAACTCCTCTTATGTGCCTTTATATCTTATTGAGGTGTCATAATTTTTTATACCCATTTCAGTGTGTTGAAGGACTCACATGCAAATTCAAGATGTTCTCTTGTAAAACTGGAGCTCTGAGTACAGATTGCTCTAATAGGTAAAATGTAGAGGTTATACAGAACTATTTAGGCTTAATAAAAAAAAATTAATCTAAAGCATTTCAGAAGATGTTAACAAAGCAAGATTTAAAAAAAGCTTATAATTTTTGCTTATAAATATTTGGCAGTATGCATGTAAAAGATTAATTTGAAATCCTATTCTATCTGAATGGGATGTAGAAAAATGGATCCAGGAATTATTGTCTGTTTTTTTGTAAATCTCTGTCTAGTGTACACAGAAAGGGAGAAATGAATATGTGTGTGGAGGAGGAATGAGACTAAATGAGGATTGGATCAATAAGCTTTGGATAGATCCTGCAGAAGGTAAATATAGCATGGATTAAAAACTAGAATGATTATACCAGCAATGTCCTGGATAGAGACTCCTAAGCTTTTATTTATCTTTCTATTTTTAATGGCTATCGTACCACTTTAGATGTGAGTTTATTTTCTTGGTGAGCAACTCTCATCTTTTTTGACTTCTGCTAGTTTTTTTGCTTTTTTACATCTTAGTATACTAAGCCAGGGCTGAAAGTACTTTGGAAGTGGTGATCGAGTGGACCACAGGGTTATTTTTCATTAGATATTATTTACTTATGTTTAGCTACTACACTGTTTTTACTGGATGTTAACAGGAACATATTGCTGTGTACCTGACAAGGGGAAAAAACAGTCTCAAAACCACTTAAGTAAATGGCCCTTGACACTCCAAAGCCCACTCCCCATTCTAGCAGAAGTTGTAGGAATTCCATGTTGCAGACTACTGTAAAGTTCCTAAAAAAACCTTAGAAAATATAAAGTTCAAGAGTGTTACGAAAGACTAGTTCTGGAGGAGCATATCTGTTAAAATGCATATTATAAGGTAGGTGGAAGTGTGTATTTTGCACTTTGAATAATTTCTTCTCCTTGGCTTGAATGAGAAGACAAAGCTTTCCTGAGGTTCTCCTCTTACAGGCCTACAGTGAGAGAATGGGATGTGTGTGGGAAGATGGTGTGTCCGGCCCAGCAACAGATGACCTGCCAGTATCAGCAAGCAGGAACATGATTTGACCTTTGCTTCTGACGTAACTGTTACATCAAAAGATTAACCAGGAAAAAAAAGACCATTCAAGGCAAGTTTCTGACTTAGCTTCAAGTTTATCCCCCTTTTCTCCTTCGCTGACTGAGGGATTTGTGGTCATAACTGAAGCCTACTTTAAAAGTCTTGCCATTTTAATCTTTTGAGAATTCTGACATTGAACAGACCTGGAAAATTTAAATAAAAAGAGGATGAGAATACATCCTGTACCAGCTAAACTTCTGGAAGATATTAGATTAGAAAGCAGTAGGAGAAATGTTTAAAAAAAAAAATCATTCACATCTTTCATGATCTGTAAATTCCCTAGAGCAGAGACTATTCAAAATAAGAGGGAGACAGAGATGATGTGATAAAAGGAATCAATGCTTCAAAAATGTAGAGACTTTTATTATAATAAATGAAAAAGTCACACAACAAAACCGATTAACTTCCTGTCTTAAAACTGGCCAAAAGACTTTATCACTCAAATAACAACATTTTGTTGCTTACAATCAGTAGGCTCCATGCCATTTTTTTCTCTCTCCATTGTGCCATTAACCAGGAAAAGTCACCCAGGCTGAACCAGGAATCCGCATAAGGAATCCGCAACAGGAGTAATGTCCTTACACCATTTATTTGTATACCCCAATTATGAAACGTTTGCCTTCATGCTAGTGACTTGCTGCAGTAAATGTGAAATTATTGGTATATCCTTTTCTTTTGCTCATAGGATGTCTCTCATTGAGATCTTGCCACAAAGCTGTGTTTGCATGTTTTCCACATAAGCTGTATTGCTAAAAATATTGCCCGTAGTGTTGTAGATTAGAACAGCAAATACACAATGCAGTCATGTAGGTGCTCATAGCTTTGAAAATCAAACCCCCTTGATTAAAGTGTCTAGGAAAAAGTCATCAAAGTCTATCTAGAACTGTTAGGAAATATATGTCTACAACTCAAATTTAGGAAGTTCACAGTCTTTAAAGCCTTTGAAATGGTGATCGTCTCCTCAGGGAACATCATTCTGTTGTTGATAAGCATCTGCTACTGACCACTGCCAGAGATGTGGCACTGAGTCAAACACATGCATGTGCGCATTGAGCTTTGGATAACTTATAATTCTGAGGAGTTTAAATGTTTGTGGTGATGTTCTGGTGGTGCTTTATTGTTGGCTGTTTTTTTTTTTTTTTTCCTGAGACTTTAATAACCCATGACACTGGTCAATAACTCATAATAACTGAAGTGAACTTATGCACCAGCCCATTCAAAATTTTTCTACCACAGCAAAACGTGCTGAAAAAGATGTTTTATGCCTAGCAGAGTCACATTCACTGTCAAAAGATTTTTTCATTTGAGAGCTCTGTTGAAATACAAAACACTCACCAAGATACTGAAAATGTCAAAAATTATCTTTAAAAAAATTTCATGACAGAGTTTCCTAGGCCAACGTCAGCAGTAGGAATATGTGTTTTTAAGGAAGATTATAAATTTTTGCACATAATTAAAATATACAAGGATAATTTTAAAAGTTTCAGATTTTTTTATTAAGGATAATCAAAATTTTAACTACATTACTTAAACAAAAGGGCTTACTGACCATTTGGACAAGATTCCTGAAAAAACCAAGGAAATAAAAAGCATTTAATACATCTTAAGAAAAAAACTTACTAAAAATTATTTTAATTTTTTTCTTTCTTTCATGGATATCCCTCTCTTTTCAATGTTAGTGGTTCAAAATGATTTGCCATTGAATATTAGGCCCTGTATATTCGGTCTCAGGTCTCTTCCTTATCCTGAAACTAAAGCCCTTAGATTTAGCTTTGAGCATACATACATCTGTAGAATAAAAATGCTTTTGTACCTGAAAAAGAGAGCAAAATGGGAGGTTCAATCATTATAAATCTATGTTTTATACAACCTAGAGAAAGAAAGTACTTCAAAGAATAACACTTTTAAAGCTAATTTTGTTTTATGTACATACCAGTGGTGGAATTATTGTGATCCTGCTGTAATGTCTTGTGAGAAAACACGTGGGATAATGCAACAACCATGAAATTAAAACGGACTACTTCTGTAGGGCAGACCATTATTATGTGGTGTCTTATTTCTCAGAGGGTCCATTATCTCTTCACCACCAGAAAAATCAGGCTCTGCAATGAAGGGCCACAGACTGAGCAGGAAAGGAGGCAAAACAGTAGAGGAAAGGCCATGGGAGAACAGAATGTGCCACTGTCACATCTCATCAGCCTTTATTTAGTGATCTGAATTTTGAAATTCAGCAGTTTTAAAAAATTGTGTCATTTATAAGTGCCAGCTGTTGAAGAAGATAAGGGAAGAAGGAAACCTGTTTAAAACGAAAAAAACCCCCAGCCACCAAACCTCTATACCTGAAAGTACTTTAGTTTATTTTCTAGCACAGCCTTTGAATTTTAATGAAACATTTGGGGAAACTTGTAAATGAACACGGAAATATTGCTTTCTGAGAAGCTGGCCCGGCACCTCATGTGAATTACTTAGAGACAACTTATATTGTTTCTGCTTTTAAAGAGCTAAAACAAAGTTTGTGGGTTGGTTTTTTTAGGCTTTTTTTTTTTTTTGATTGCCTTAGTCTTAATTGATTTTATTTCCTCATCACTTAATTCCAAATTCTTAATTGCAAAATCTCTTCAAAACACAATAGCTATGCCACATAGTAATTAAATAAAAGTACCTAACATTATAGTATTAATGAATTTTTACCTGCTCATCTGCAACTAAGAAGAAGAAAATTAAACTTCTTGATAACCCTGATTGCATCACAGAGAAGTGAAAGGGCCCAGATTACGTGTGAGTTCTAAAATCTTGCCTCAGACATAACCTCAAATACCCAAAATGCCTCAAAAGACAAAACATGCAAAACTAAAGAACTATTAGTCCAAGAAGCAAAGTCTGTAACCACATCAGTATCTAGATTTTTAAAAAAATTTACTTAATTTATGATTTGCTTATGCTTATCGGACTTTAGGCCCAATTCTAAACTACTTCATCAATGATGTTTTAATACTTAAGTAGAAAAACATCTACATATCTGGGATATTGCCCAATTTTAAAAATTTCTATTGGTTTGAAAACAGGCATTATGTCTTGTTGTTTTTCAAACATTTAAAATAAATCTAATCCTACAACAAGTAGAGTTTCTCTTATTTTTAATTTACATTATTATTAATATTTTTGATGAAATTTATATATATATGCACATACATACACCATAAATAAATGGAATTTCTTCAAATGTTGAAGGTAATTAAGGATATTATAACAAGGAGGCTGTATCCCAAATGATACTTAACATTTGAAGTATTTTGCAAAAAATGGATGTATTATAGTAAAATCAGAGACATCATGGACCTATATGTATCTTGTACTTGCTCCATTGGTAAAAGTCATTGGAGAAAGGTTTCAAATATATTCAAATTACAGAATTACAGAATCGTTTAAGTTGGGAAAAAACCCTGAGATCATTGAGTCCACCTTTGACTGATCACCACTGTGTCAACTAGACCACGGCACTGAGTGCCATGCCCAGTCATTTCTTCAACACATCCAGGGGTGGTGACTCTGCCATCTCCCTATGCAGTTCATTCCAATGCTTAACAACTCTTTCCATGAAGAAATTCCTTGTGCTGTCCAGCCTGAACCTTTCCTGGTTCTGTCCTTGGCTCTGTTCTTTTGTCCTGTCACTGGTTACCTGGGAGAAAGGACTCACCCCCTCCTGCCCACAGCTGTTCCCTGCATTGCTTCTGCCAGTTTCATGCAGAAGTCTTAGGTGGTGCTCGGCTCTAATGTTTAGGCAAATAAGGTGAGTCTCAAAGTAAATCAGTAAGCTTTTTTTACTTATGTAACTTCTCACCCTAGCAATCAAGGGCTGTGAAGTATAGCTTTCAAAGCAATAGCACTTGCAGAATCCTCAAGTGGCCTTGTAATTGGAGCTCTGGGATGTTCTTCAATGAAAGGTGGAGCTGGAGAAATGCTGTATATAGCTACAAGTTTATAGATTCTCCCCAGTTCCTATAAGCACTGAGTGGTATCCTGTCATTTTTGTAGCTATAAAATTATAGCAAGAGTATCTATTTACTTTTTAGCAATTGAGCATAGAACTGTTAGGTTTAAGTGCTTTTTGTTTTCCTGCTTATAGAAGAGTTATAGCAAGGCAAGACGGACACATACATGTCCATTCTTCAGAATACATACAATAAGAAAAAATAAAAGTGCACTCCTTTGGGATTTTATTAAATAAAGTTTTCTGGTAGAATAAAATGCAATGATGTTTTTAACTGAAAATTGAAAGCTTAATGCTTTACACTTTGGAAAAATTATGTCCTGATAAGATTATTTCTCGCACATATTGAAAGATCAGTCTCTCATTTTAGTGAGTAAATTGCCTTATACCATCTGCATACCCCACAGCTTTCTCCTTCATGTTTCCTTTCTATTTTCATATCTATGGGAATGAATCTGCTCTTCATATTCAGCAAATATGCCTCCTGCTGCTGCCTATGCTGCCTTAGATTTAGGCCTGAGTTACCATGTCTTTTGCAATGATGCTGAACCATCAAGAGTGTTTTTTGCAGTTTGGAGATTCTGGCACAATCCTCCCTAAAATGGATTGTCTCAGTGTCTTCTTTCGAACTCTTTTCTCACCGGATTTTTGGGTTCACATAGACCCATTTAAATGTACTTAGAATACACCAGGATAACTCTGCTCAACTCAGAGAAGTTTAGATTCATACAAAGCAGGAATACATGAGATAATGCCAAGTTGGGAGGATTTTTTTCCTATGTTTGACAAGGATGCTCTACTTTTATGACGTTTCTAACTAATTATTCCTGTTATAATGCAGATAACATTCCTTGTTCTTTTCAGTTTTTATAGGTCAGAGATGTTTATCTGCAGTACCCTGTGACAATGCATGCAGAATAACTATCTGTTTGATTTTTAATGCACTCAGTAGTTACAGTGTCACTAAGCACTAAAACCTACATACAGATGATCAGAACAAAGTCTGAGTTTTCAGTAAATCAGTGTTATGCTTTGCTAATGTCAAGGAAGAGAAATGATTGCTCTGTTTTAGATATACTAAATGAAGATTATAGTTTCAGTATGGCTGTCTCCACCTGTCTCCTGTTTATAGTCTGTTTTGTTCTTTATCATCTGTATGTTTTGAATGTTTTGCTCTCTTGCTTTCAATTTAAACATGGTGCAGACGGCTTACAGCATATTTTTGGATGTGAGGCTTTAAACTGACAAATTTTGTCTTTTCATATCCTCTCCAACCCTTTCATTGGATTTCATGCTTTACCTTTGCAAATATTTGTGAAGATCATAAAGAGATCAGGGAGAGAAATGTTCCAGACAAATGAGACCAGTAAATTTTTCAGTGTGTGATTTGTTCTTGGTGTAGTCACCATCTATTTCACATAAAATAAGGAAGTCTGGGAATTATGAAGCTTACACAGAAACTAAGACATAAATATTAGGAAACTCAGTACTGGATGAAGTTACCAAGCAATGAATGTGATGAAAAGCAACCACCGGGGAAACAATCAGTGGGTGATAGAGGGCAGGAAATTAAAACCATTGATACCTCAATTGGTACCATGTTCAGTATGACACTGTAAAAGAGGATTGATGTGATAACACAGGAAAATCAGTGTGATCATCGCATTTGAATCTAAGCCTACCTCTGCATCTTGGACCTGTTTTTACGAAATGCTTTCTTTCCTGAAATGTTTTAATGAAATATGATGGTTAATCCAATAGTCTACATGTCTATTTTCCTTATAAAAGTTACAAACACAGAGGTAATGAAAAAAAGAGGTTATTTCATCAGAAAATGGGGTTATTGGAAACTGTAGAAAATGGCATGTATAGGGTGGATTCTCAAATTTAACTAATTCATTTCACACACGATTTACTATAACATGGAACCAAAGCAGTTGGAGTGCAGTATTGCAAAATTCCCAGTGGGTAAGGGAATAATCACAAAGCTGGAAAAGGTGACTGTGTCAGAAGCTCTTGTATCTCAGGGATGAAAAGAGATCACAGAAGGAAAAAAAAACCACTGAGAAGCATGGTACTCCATGGAAGATCCAGGGCTGTACAGCAAGAGATGGCCTCAGAAAACCAAGAGTATAAGAGTTATAGATTCAAATTCATACTTCCTTTCTTTTCCTTATTCTTGTATTAAGGAAGGCAAAATGACATCTACAAGAAGAACATTATTGCCTGTTTTGGAGGATTTCTTTTAAGCAGAAACTTTTTTAACATTTGAAGTCATTGAAAAAATTATATTTTGTACATTTTTAAAAAATATAGTTAATCCAAACTGCAAATTGTAAATATACATCTCTGAAAATTAAAAAGGCCACCAAGACAGGTTAGTCAACATGGCGATACAGGTAAAATTTCTATAAATATAATATAAAAATATTCTATAATATGTAAGTGCATAGGCAGAAAATAAGCTTCTACAGAGGGAAACACAAATGAACTTAGATTTAAAAACGTTAGGCATTAAAAAGTGTTCTTGAAGCACTTCTTTACACTAATGATGAACGTGGGGAGAAAGCAAGACCTATCCTTGGACCTGCAGTGAAGTACACACAACTTATCACAGAATTTCAGAAATACACACCATTTTTGCAGTTTAAATAAAGTGATAATTCACCAAGGAGAATGGGGAAAAGCAGTTCAGCTGCTGTCTCAATAAATGTAAGAAACTGGCAGTTAAAAAGAGAGAATCTATTTAACACCATTGAACAGTAAATCAATCGTCAGTCACCTTGCAGCAGTTTGCAAAATGCCTTTGGCCCATGACTTATGCAGCCACCTCTAGGTATGTTCTGTCACATATTGACCAGCAGTAGGCTTACATTGGGTGGTATTACACTGGGAAATCTAAAAATGGAACCTGCATGGATGGTGTCAGATCACTACCTCTTAATAGAAATGTGAAAACACTCCAGGGTCTGGAAACTAAAACCCCGTGTCTCTTTGCTTAGTGGCAAAGGAACCTTGAACCTTAAAAAACCCACCAAACAGCAATCCACAAAGAAAGAGACAAATCTAAAAGAACAAAACAAAAAGAGGATGGATTGAAGTTACGGTTTTTGTATTCCTTTACGTTCCATGCACAAATTTCACGGGCCCCCTAGTCTTGTAGTTCCTTACTGTACAACAAACTTCCATAACTATTAAGAACATCTTCGGTATTTAAAACCAGTAATAACAGTACATCTAAGTTTAAACCTGTTTAGTTACAAATAGACAGCAGCTCATTCCTTCCAAGAAAATACAGTTATGTGGAAAAGTTACCAAAGTCATGCTGCTACATGCTTATACTGTGTTTGCACATGTATGCATTAATGTTTTGAAGAATCTGACATTTTATTATTTTAAGAAGAATCGCCTTTGGAACAGGAACTACATCTGCCTGTTTTCTAAACGGTTTACTATTTTGCAGTGAAAAAAGGTGCAGTGAGCTCTTTTTCTTCGCCTGTGTAAGGGTGGCTTTTAGGGGACCATGACTCCAATCGGAGACTATTAATATCTGTGGACAGAAAATAGGACCAGCTGGTGCTCTTGCCTGGTACTTTTTGCATTTTCTTTAAGATGCTTGCTGGGAGGAGGGGTGGCAGAGAACTGCACACAGAAGACAAGAAACAGAAGTTGTGACTGGAAAAAGACCCGGAATTGGCTGCAGCAGCTCTCCACCAGCTGCCATTACAATGTGCATTGTGTACATTTGCACGGTGTAGAATCTAATTCAGTTTTACAGTCAGAAAAGAATAGGAGGCAATCACCAAGCATCCATCACCAAACAGCATGATAAATAAGCTGTTATTTGGATCATGTATTCAACCCAGTCAAGAGATTTGGACTGGAAAAAAAGCAAACAGAAAAGACAGGATCAAAAAAAAGCTCCCATAAAATACAACAGAAAAACAAAGAAGTATCTTCCCTGCTTCTTTTGGCCTTGAACACTGGCAACTACAGAGAAGTAATATATGATTATAGTTTATGAGCTTAATCTGGGACTTGAAACTGCAGTAGTGTGAAGTAAAAGAAAAAAGCAACACTTTTGTGAGAGTTCTTTGAAAAGTTTCCAGGAAGGTTCTTAATATTTACAACAGTGAAGTATTTCCTTATTGGCAATACTTATGGAAAATCATTTTGCATTTAAGTAAAGACAGAAAGGAACAGAAATAACTAAAGAAAATAAGTCTATATTTCAAAGTAACCTCTGCACTTCTGGCCAATTTTTAGTGATATTTAGGTCTTGAGAGATTCAGAGAGGTTGCTGGTTGTTTCAAAACCATCTATGAAGTTAACTCCTAAAGGATATAGGGTGCTTAGGCATTTTATATTTGCTTTTTGGTATCTCTTTGTTTGCAGAAACTTAAACAAACCTTTACTAATACAGTCCTATGCATTCATAGAGTGGCCAGACTAACTTTTAAAATGGCTAAACATTGCACTCTTTTAATACACCCTTATGGAATTTTCAAACAATCTGTTTACTTCAAAAGGCTCCAATGCGTTTTAGCATCTTGCACTTGACAGCCTAGCTGAGGGTTCAGTCCCAAATCCATTTAAGTAAAAAATCACTAGATTTGACTTTAGATATATGACATGCATACCTTTATCATGTCCCTAATTTTAAGTAAGAAACATTAACCTCTTTCATTCTTATTGAAGTTAACACACATAATAGTCATGTGCTCTGAGCTTCTTAAAAAAGTATATGATAAATCACAACTCATCTGTTGCAGAATAATGTCAGAGCCCTGAGGGTGCTAATGGGATTTACTGTCCTTGACCAGCCTCACATGGGATGCTCTGCTCATGAGCCCAGGAGTCCCATTTAAGATCAGCCTATGATATCTAGCCCTGCCTCTTAGAGGGTCTCTGGATCTGTTCTGTGCTTAGCTTTTCTCCTGTGTGAGTCTCTCAGGCAGAAAATATCTTGCCTCTGGGCCCATCTCCCTCCCTTCCTGGATGCTCTGAAGGGCCTTGCTCCATTCCTTGCTGTCCTATTCCTGCTGTGTCCTCTCAGATGGTTTGTTAGAGGTCACTTACTATCTCTGCAACCAAATATACATATTATTTTGGGGCAGACATGGGGATCTTAAATAATTTCAGAACTTGTAAAAGCATGGTTGGTTTTTTTTTTAATTTTTGGTGTTAATATAAGGATGAGAATGCTGGTGGGCAGGGGTGGAAGACGGAGAGATGCATTAAACTATTCCCAGAGCATATGGGTTTGCTACCAACTGTCTTCTCTTTCTATATATTTGCAAATACTGGTATTTTTAGTTCAGTAGCCAGAACAAAAAATCATAAGCCTTTTTGAAGGGTGGTGGGAAGATTTCTGACCCAAAATAATTTCTTTATCTTGAAGTGTTTAGTAACTGTTTTAGAAAAAGTTATATTTTTGAAAAATAGTGTAGCTAAAAATTTGAAGGATGGCTCTGAGGGAAAAAAATACTTTAGCTGTCAAAACAAAAATATTCTTGGGTTTGCATGGAAGCATTTTTTGAACCAAAATAGTTCTCCAATTTGAATTTAGCAGAGACTTTCTTCTTCTGATGCTGCACTCTTCCACAAACTTGCAATATTTACTGTCACTTTCAGCTGTTGTGCTTTGTTGGGTATAATTAGAATGCACTCTGTTGACTTTTAAAAGAAGCCACAAAATACTGATAGTTCTCCATTATTGCCAGTCTGAGACAAAGTAAATATATCAGGTGCTTCAAGGATTGTGGTTTTTTTGTAAGCTGTTATAACAAGATGATGCTGATGGCAAATGTGGCTCTGAGGTTTACAATGGAGGTGGTGTATCATAATTCACACTTCAGATTAAGTTTTTCAGGTACAATATCTCAGGGCTTTGCCTATATGAACTTAGGTCCAGCTACCCCATTGCAGACTCTGAAGCCTTTTATACAGAGGCTTTATATAAAGCTAAAATAATTACTTAAGTTCTAATATTAAATAAAGAAGGCACTGAGATAGTGAAGATACAAATCCATCTCTTGGTCTCATACCATCTGTGCCCCAAATCCCAATCCTTTCCTTGTTCTATTGAACTGGGTCTTAAACACCCCAGCATTTCCTGTCCTACCTGTCCTCTGTTATGCCCTTTTTCTCATCCTCATTCCAGCACCCTCCCACACAAATTTTCGCATCTCAGACTTCCTTCTCACCAGCCCTTTTGGGAGCTCATAAAGCTCCTCTCACTTTTCAATATTTCCTTCCCATATTTTTGTCCCGTATTTCCTCCCACGCTAATCACATCCTTTCTCAGTTTACAGTTTCCAAGCCTGCTCAAGTTACATGGATCCTCCTGCTCTTGGGGGCCGTATGCAGATGTTATTCCTTCGGATTTTGCTAACAACGCTCTCTGCATGGGCACTTCTTCCCATGGCCTTTGTAGTCAGCCAAATTCTCCCTGTTTCCAGGATCTCGGAAAGCACAATCATTTGCTCTCCTGGGTTTTCAGAAATCCAGGTATATTTCATATACAAAATTCAAGACAGAGCTGCGAGGGTATTGATGGATAAAATTTTAGTCAGAAGTGGAGCTACAAAAGCTTTAAAGCCAGTGAATCTTTAAATTATTTATTGTACAACATTTGTGAATGAGTTGGGGTTTATGTTTTAACAATAATTTGGAAACAAGATAAAATAGAGTTGTTATTAATAAATTACTTTTAATTAAAACCCCATTGCTTTTTGTAGCTATTTTGCCATTCTAATGAGTATTGCTGCTGTCAAACATGTTTGATAGAATAAATTCATTAAATAAAAAAATCAGTTTTATGGAAATGTGAAAGCCCCATCCTGGTCTGTCACATCACTAATTAGTTCAATAGTTAGAACTATATTGAGAAATACTACAGAATATTTACTTCTAAAAGCTCTCTCAGCCATGCTGGTTGATGCTTTTTCTAGGGCATAACTATTGCATTACATACTCAGCAAAAAGCTATTAATATGCCCTGTGGGGGGGGGTAAGAAAAACACCTTATTTCCCAAACATTCCTGCTATGGCATGGAGTGTTTTGAAAGGACTCAGGAAAGCTTGAATTGTATGAAATTACATTATATTTCCATATATTTCTAGCCTTACAGAAATGAAGTGCACGATGCCTGTGCCCCTTCTGCCCTCTCCACACCACAATCCCTGTGGACGTGGATGTGTACGTGCATCCCGGATCCTGGAATTGCTGTGCGCGTGTAGGGGAGACACCTGCTGGTGCACGGCTTGATGGCCCCTCACTGCCTGCCACAGGGATTGCTGGAAAGCAAGGAGAAGGATAGGGAACACAAATTAGCCTGTAAAATGGGCTTTACCACCTTTTTACCATGAAAAAATGAGGTGGGTTTTTTTTTTTTAGTAGTCTGGGTGCTAAGAAAACTTCTGCTATTTTTGCTTTGGGATGACAACCTCTCTGGCACTTGATATAATCAAATCACAAAATTAACTTAATTATATAATGGAGGAAGAAGTAATCAGACTGAAATTAGGTGTGCATTCAGTAAAATCCAAGGTACATATATTTTAAAGGCAAGTGTTTGTTGTGATTTCAGCCCAGACAGCCACTCAATCACTCCCCCAGAAGAAGTATCTGGGAGAAAATCAGAAGGGTGAAAGCAACAAAACACAGGGGTTGAGATAAAGACAGTTTAATAGGGAAAGCAAAAGCCATGCACAGAAGAAAAGCAAAACAAGGCATTAATTCACTGCTTCCCCTGGGCAGGCAGGTGTTCAGCTATCTCAAGGAGAGCAGGGCCCCATCATGTGTAACTGGGGAAGACAAACACCATCACTCCAAATGCCCCCTGCTTCCGCCTACCCCCCTCTTTATATACTGAGCATGATGTCACATGGTCTGGAACATCCCTTTGGTCAGTTGGGATCACCTGTCTGGGCTGTGTCTCCTCCCACCCTCCCAGGCACCCTCAGCTTCCTCACCAGTGTGGCAGCACAAAAAGCAGAAAAGGTCTTGGCTCTGTGCAAGCCCTGCTTAGCAATAACAAAAACACCTCTGTGTTACCAGCTCTGTGTTCAGCACAAATCCAAAACACAACCCCATACCAGCCACTGGGAAGGAAATTAACTCTACCCCAGCCAAAACCAGCAAACAGTGTTAGGAAAGAATGTAATGCAGAGACTAACACTTGAGGCATCCTAAACTAGTATGTTAGGAGCAGGTAATAACAGAATTCAGAAGTGGCAAAACATTTCTTGCTTAAACCCTGAATGAAGATATGCCAATGAAAAACCTAAGTATGATTGTACAGTATTCAACTTCAATATTTTTTCCAAAGTAAAATTGTCCATCTAGTAATGATTCCAAGTAAATGTGTGAACTACATCAAAATTAAGAGTATTTTAACAGAAAACTAGAGGATCAGCTAAAGCAGTTATTTTTTTCAGGTGTCATGCAGACTATGGAGGGGAACACAAGAGAATTACTGCAGAGACATTCTGTACAAACAAAAAGGCGATAACTAAATTGTCTTTGGCAAAGAATGTTACAGTCACCAAAAATGTAAATGGATTCAAACAGTACCTAGTCAAAATTCATTGAAAAACATGCTAATTAAGGGCTATTAAACAGTCATCTGTGTAACAAAAAATAAATGTTCAGAATCGTTATTTCTCAGCAGTATCTGTAGAACAGGAGAAACAGATAAAAGATTAGTTACCAATTACTAGACCTGAATGGTGTTTACACAGAATGTGTAATGTTTACACAGCTGATGATATATCCCAAAGAAAGTACTCTTCTTCTTCCTCCATAGCACAAGGTCATCTTTCATTACCAAGCTGTTTGTTTAGCAATGTCTGTGGTTAAAGGGTATTTAGGTCAAAACTTGCCCCCTGTAGACCTCCTGAATATGCCTAGATTCAGCTATTTGCTTCTGCCTTAGCATTTGTCAGCAAGGTACTTATTCTGTTGTCTCCACCATCACTTCTGCACTCACTCATTCAGTAAAATGATTCCTTTGTAGAATAATCGACAAAAATGAGCACTGCTTGTATTAGACTGGACTGAAAGTTTTGAAATAGACCTTTGATATTCTGTATCTGTTCTTTCATTCAGTCCTAAGAATAAGATTTAGAGGTACATGAAGCTTCATTTATGAAACTACTTAGCACATTAGCATTTCTCAAAATTGCTAACTTTGTTATACATCTGCAAAGGAGTCTAAGCATCTTTCAACAATACTTAAATATTTTTTTTACTGAATATTTTGTTTAATGTGTCATGAAAATTACCGAGTGAATGTTCATGATGGATAATAGAGCCTTTATAATTTTCTAAAACACATTTTGACCTGCAAATAAGATAAATAATATCCAAGCTAATAACAGGACAGCTTTCCTTTCCCCCAGTCAGGATCTTATGTAGTGCTCAGTTAAATGACACATGCTCTTAGTATCTTGAGGTGCTAGTTAGTAACCACCAATATCTTATTAAAAAAAGCATATGGCAGTAGCTAAGGAAGCCAAGGAGAGACAAGGCTTCCGGAAGCCCAAATAAAGTTGACTGTGAAATGAAAAAAACTTCTCTTTACTTCTCCAGGTGATGACAGAAGCTTTAGAAGTAATTCTGCTTTGCAGAGCAACTCTATCCCCTCAAATAATATTTATTCACAGGAAAGAGTGTTTCTCAGACTTGAAAACAGCTCTACCATTCCCTTCCTAAAAGCCCACTAAGAATATAATACAGAGCACTGATTACGATAAAAGCTGTGTTAACTCCCCTGTCTTACTATTCGTTTTCAATCATGCTATTTTTGAAGAATTGTAACAATTTAGATTAATTAAAAGAAGTAGATTGTGAATAGCTTGAAATGGAGGAGGGAAAGAATAGGGAAAAAGAGGGAAATTCCTTTATGTGTTAAGAAATTCATTTATCAATAAATGATTTGTCTTTTTATGTTAGTACACGCAATAACTTCATGACAAAATTGCTTCGAGGGGGGATACATAAAACAGTTTCAAGATAAACCTTGTCTCATTAAAATTTTTCAAGTTTTAAAGGCAAGAGTTTATAAATTATGCAATGTGTGCATAACATACAAACAAGGTTTTGCTGATAAAAGATATTTGAAAAGACTTTAAAAGGCACACAGATCTGCACCAGCTCCTATTGACTTCATACAATTTAACATGCATTAAGTCTCTAAAAGAAGCAAGAACTTTTAAGATAATTAGTACAGATACTTCATAAATCTGTTCACATTTGTGAACTTTGCTATGTTTTGAGACAGTTGAAAAGCTTTTGCATAATTTCCAGAGCTTTTCATCTTAGCAGAGCTGTATGGCACTTAATATGAATATTGGAAATTCCTCTTTTCTAAGGAAAACCCATAATATTATCCATATTATTATCCTCTACATGAAAAGCTTTTTTTTTTTTTTTTTTTTTTTTTTACTGTAGACTATTGTTGATGCATATTTCCTGCTGTGTAAGTGTAAATTCTGGTTTGGGGGCAAACAGTTCAAGGAGCAGAAGCTGAACTTTAATCATGTCTCCATTTTCAATCTGCTACAGTATGTGAATGTTAGCTAATTCAGCATTATTTAAGATAATGTAGTAGGAAGATTATGCTTGATGTTTGAGCTAGTTTCAAATAACCATGGTAAAAGGAATTAATCAGATGTGGCCATTAAACATCTAATGCTTTAGATTTGTTTTCCCCAGAAATTAATTTCAGAAAAGAAAACTACCCACAACAAAACCAAACCACCAAAAAAGTCCCCAAACCCAAACAATCTCCCCCCTCCAAACAAACAAACACCCTAATTTCCTTCCTTTTCTTCTTCCTTTCATATTTTCAGTGGAACTCCTGCATTATTTAAAGATTGTTCTTCAATTATAACCTTTATTGTACTACGAGAAGTGATGTTGACAGCTGGATAGCTTTGCACCAGTATCACAAATAAGTCATAGGCTATGAAAATAAATTGCTATTCATCTTTCAAAAAGATCAGGCACCAGTGAAGACTTCCATTCATGTACTGTAGAAATTTTACTTATTTATTTTACACATTATACCATAAAAGAACAAGGAATAACATAAAAGGAGTAGCTGTGTGGGTATTTAGAAGTACTTCACAGGAACAAGATAGAATATAACATCCAATCATTCTCAATAGGTATAAGCAGATTTTTATTTAAGTCAGGGAAGAAGAAATGTAATTAATAGAAACTCAATTTAAGCAGATCTGAAAGTCTATTAACTATATCAATCAGGAGAAACGGGATATTTAAGTATAGAAATTATTTTTCCCATTTTTCTAATACGTCCAACTGCAAAAGATTTTTTTACTTTTTTTCACAGGGCATTTTCTATATATTGATTTGAAGTTAATCTGTATTCTGTTTACTAGCTATACAGAGATTGTGGTAAAAGTGAAAAATTTTTATAATATCATTTCTACCCCAACAGTTATTTTGTGATTGTTAATTACATGCCTTTGAAGCAAATTCTAGCCCAATAGGCACATTTGAAAAGTTACCTGCACAATTGCAGGAAGTAAATTTTATTGTCCTTCTTTTTTTCTTGGTTGCAAAAATGCCAGAACGGGCTAAGACAGAACCAATTAGTGTGAAGAGGAACAGGAAACAAGAAAGGTTTATTGTTGTAGAAATGTTACCTTTTGTTTTTGTAGCTCCTTTTTCTGTAAAAATTGCATGAGTACTTGTCTGTTCTGAAATGAGAGAAATTCTAGTCTGAGTAAATAAAAAATATATCCCTATGTTGCTACTCATTTGTGCAGAGAGTTTCTAGTTACAGAAATTACAAACTTTAAACCCGTTTTTATTCTAATCAGAAAACTTATATTTACTTTATCTTTTTATGCCACCCAATAAGGGAAGTTTTTCTTACGATATACTAAAAGTTAGGTCACTTTATTAGAAACATCAGTAAGTTCAAGATCTATATTAATATTAAATGCGCCGCCGGCACGCTGGCTGGGCTGAGATGGCAGCAGCTTGGGCCAGGCGTGTCCCACACAAAGGAAGGATGCCCCGGGGCACCTCGGTGCCTTGCTTGCCAGCCTTCCAGCCCGTCCGGTGGAGTGCACGGAGCCTAGCGTGCCTGGGGCTTTTGGATAGCCCAGGCGCGGCCAGAAATGAATGAGCAGAGGTGGCTCTCGGCCGGTGATCCAAGGGTTTATTGTAGAAGCACCCTCAAATGGTCCGGATGCCGAAGAGGGCAAGGCACAGTAATCAGGGCTTTATAAGGATACAGGGAAGGGGGCGGGGTGACACCACAGGGACCCATAGGAAGAGGAGAAGGGTGGGACATGTCAGGACACCTTCCCTTAAGGGACACAAGAGGTGTCTGTCAACTGTAGACAGAACCACCCCTCAGGAATCCTAGGAATTCAAAGGCAGAAGCCATCCTCACAGAATGGGGGGTTCACTCCTTGGTACCAGCCCACCAAACCTCTGTTTCTGGGCTCTGTGGTCCCCCGGTTGGCTCCTTCACCACAACAAAGATCCAAAGTCTTGAATCAGTCTACAAGCCCTTTATGATTCAGAAATAAAGTATCAATGGCATTTGTATTCCTGCCTGGGACAGCTTTTAGGAAAAAACCCAAATGTTCAGATACTATATGATAACCACTTTTTGTGTATAGTGGAACCAAATACACCACCACTGTTACCTACCTTGAATAAGGGCATCTGTATAACACTGTAATAAGACTGGAAAGGGCATGTTACCTTTTACAGTATCTATTGTTTCCATAAATGGTCATTTTTCCGTATGTAAAAAACTGCAGAAATGTGACATTTTGTTGTTTTTGCAGGAAATGAAGAATGTGATAGCAGCATTGATAGCATTTTTTTTTGTCTGAAAAGGAAAGAAAAAAAGTAAGCATTTGGATTCAACAATATAATCAAGGAACTCTATTCTCAGCACATATAAACTGGTATCATACTGAGTCCTAGATGAACCTGTTGTTTAAGATCATCTTTACCAGAAAGTGATTATAAATCTCTCTAGACTTGAAAAGGAGAGAAAGATAAAGAAGGTATCAAGCCTACAAAAGATATGTTACAGTCACTTTTAGTAATAATCAGCAGGTTTGTCTTTGCTATACATCTGTTACTATTTGTGTACACATTTTCTGGAATGCTTGTTTTTTCACCTCCCACCTCTGCTTAATATGTGCAGACTTCTCAGATAATTCCATGTTCACTGAAAGATCTTTTAGTATGACCTGCATATTACGTTCAGTAAACTTAAGAAGCTTTGAAAACTGGAAATTTCAATGATGAAATTGATAAGCAAAATTATAGAAGGCAAACTTCCAGAGAAGTTTCACCAAAATATAAAAAAGGGAATACCTTAAGTAAAATTCCATAAATAATAAGGCAGCTAAAAAACCCAAAAAAGACCCTTGGAAAGCCTAACAAGATGTCAAAAAATGGGAAACGAATCAAAATTTCATTTAAAAAACCATCACTTAAGAAGAAAACCAAAAATAATTTTATTAGTAAAATTCTTAAGGGAATTATTCTGATTTTTCAACATTTCAGCAGCATACATTTCTTTATCTCTATTCATCTGTATCATAGTAATAATAAAACATAGTTTAAATTGCAGAAAATATCCCGGTTTTTCTTTCGTTAAAGAGGAAAACCAGAAATTACTATATAAGAAAGATTATCTCAATAATAGACACTTACGGTTTCTATTCCTATTTTCATTACTATACCCCACACCAAAAACATACAATCTCTTGCATATTAAGTAGCTCTTCAATGTTTACATACTAAAATTACCTTTTTTGTATTTTACTTAATTAAGGAGAAAAACATTTTGGAAGGTGCAGGCTGCCATTCCTCGTTTCAAAACAAAATGTTATTCACATAAAAAAATATTTTGTCTATGACCATGAAATAAAACCATACAAAACAATACAACATTTTCAAGAATAGTGTTCCTCAAGCCCGTGTGTGAGACTGAGATAACTCCAGCATTTCTAGCACTTGAAGGTACAAATTGGCTTTGTTTTCTGCTAACATTTTACCCAATATTTTATACTGCCTAATGGTCACGTGAAAATAGCTCTTCTTTATGCCTGGAATTATGAAAGAGATTATGTTTAGAATGAATTTTTACCCTGCAAGACACCTTGTTTAAGCAGCTAAGTGCTATGTTGAAGTTGGATATCCCACGGGAACGCAGGTAGCCACTGCCTGAGAGCATTATTGGAGGACATTGCAAGTAGTTTGTAATGTGTCTTCTTTTGAACAGATTTTCTTACTGGCTTCATAACTGCTTCAGCCATACTCCCATATCTCGGTTTTTGTTATCTAATTTCAGGGAGTGATATGAGACCAAGCCGAGAGGGAGGATTAACATCTGTCAGCTTCATAATCTGATCCAGTTATTTAGAAGACATCTTTATTGTCTTGACTAGAAGTAAGTGGCATATGGGCAACCTGTGTCACCAGTTCAGGACAGGCTCTAAAGAGTTTAGCCGTTTATTTGTAGCCTTCACTGTAACAGGTGTGCAGTTCCAGAAAAAGCAATTGTTGGACTGCCTAGTCCAGCATTCTCATGAATGCCACAATTGCTGACGTAGCAAGATATCATGGATTAAAGTTGGAACTGGTGGGTGGTGCTCCTGCTTAAGGGCAAGAAATATTTATTTTCATTCTTGGTATTGTTAATCTTTTGTAGAGACCTTGGGAAGGATTTTCATTAACATATTTTTTACTCTGCCATAAAAATAAACATTACCTGCACCTTTCAAAAGCAATTCTCAGTCCACTGCTCTACCAATCTGTCTCTGCCTTGCCTCTGCTTATTTTTTCTGAATGTTAGAAACACGTCAGTGGTGACTTCTGTACGCAAAAAGTGGTTGGTTGGCTGAAAGTGAGGGAAAGATCAATGCAGAGTTGGCTCCATCCACATGTAACCTGTTGAGTAAATTAATCTCAATTCAATGTGTGCCGGAAGTATGACACTTTTGCTCTGCCTTCTTTTACTTTCCTGCATCAGAGAGGTTCTGGAAAGGTGAGCCAAGACCCTTTTCTTCATTTACAACATATTTGTAGATTTGATCACAAATCTGATTGCCAAACTGTGTTCTTTCATAATGTTGAAACTTGATGTAGGACATTAAGCATGTTTTTGATCCCAGGATGACGTTAAGATCATTTTCCTAAGTAATATTTTTATTCACAGTTGTTAGTGCCCAAACAGAAAGTCAGAAGAAAACTGACCATTCTGGAAATTATAATAATAGAGACTTTAGTAGCTTCTGAGGTGTGAGGAAATGAAAAAAAAAAAATCAAACAATTGCTTTGGTAATTGTGCAAAGTAGGAAAATAAATGTAGAAATGACAAATTCAGTCAAGTCAAATTCAGCTGCAAAAAATTTAGAACATACCTTTTGTATGCAGATTGGGTTGATTATAGTTAGCAAATTACCGAAGATGTACTCTCAGCAACACAGCTAACTTTAAAATCAAGAAAGATTTTGTCTATGAGAAAAACGAATATCATGCATGCTCCAGGAAAACAATTAACCAATCTGTTCTTTGAGTGTTTTATAATGCATCCTTCATAATGGAGTATTTTCAGTATATGATTACATATGTGGGTATTTAATAGAGTCTGCCCATGTTTGAAAGTGTCCTACATTGCAAATGGGGACTTGACATGCCTTTGGCTTTAGGTAAGACACATCATGAGTAGGAAGTAACTTAAATGTCAGAATGAGTGTAGTCTTGAGCTCTTAAAGGGTTTAGACAGTAAGGTGGCATTCTTGGAGGTTTTTTTTCCTTTTGTGCATTGGGAAAGTGTTTGAGATACACTGTGATTCAGCCGTACACTGCAGACTATGTGCTCTAGAACAGGATCTCCCCAAGGGCTAATTCTTGCAAATTCTGCATCATGAATCAAGAACAACCTTAACAAGTGTGTCCTTTGTACTATTCCACTGCAAGAACACACACCTATTTTTCTCAAATTTAGTATTAATGGCATAGTGTAAGTGACTTTCAAAACCCAACAAAAACAAGCATCTCCAAATATTTTTTGTGATGTATTTTGCAAGATTTTTGGAGGGTTTTTGCAAGATCAGTAGTATTAGGCATGGAAAATAGGAATAATTGATTTCAACACCTGCAATGAACAGTGCACTGTACATATCCTCTATATAACATATTACTATATTAACACCAGATGCAGAGGTAGAGCAGGTACGTATGACAGGTATACAGAACGCTTATTCTGGGATTTGTTCCCTTGCCTCACATTTTCTCATTTCTAACATAAGACGTTAAAGATATGAAACTGTCACACATATGATTAATGGCACACGATTTGTCTTCCGCAGCGAGATTATTCAAAACATACATAGAGCAAAGAACCATATATCTTCACCAATGTTAGAAAAATCTCCTTTGGATAATGAACACTTTTAGAGATATTAAGGAAAAAAAAGTATTAGAACCTTGCTCAGTCATCAAAATTTGATGTTTTTATAACATTATTGTGTTACATAACAATGTGCCTGTGAAAAGTTTTCTGGCTTTATGCCTGACTGTCTCTTTAGGCTGTTTGCCTAAATCTCTCTGACTTTAAAAAGAAAACCCTTTCAATGTAGTTTTCTCTTACTACATGACTTATAGAGCAACCACTCATGTCTTGGTTTGGACAGGT
>VWPU01003026.1:9221-63808 GCA_013398955.1 Callaeas wilsoni
CGGCCCCGTTTCGGGGGGTTTCTGCGGCCCCGTTGCTGGGGGTTTCTGCGGCCCCGTTGCTGGGGCTTTCTACGACCCCGTTTCGGGGGGTTTCTGCGGCCCCGTTTCAGGGGGGTTTCTACAGCCCCGTTTCCAGGGTGTTTCTACGGCCCCTTTTCGGGGGGTTTCTACAGCCCCGTTTCGGGGGGTTTCTACAGCCCCGTTTCCAGGGATTTCTACGGCCCCGTTTCCTCGCGGTTTTACTGCTCAGGCCAGGCGGGGAGCTGCTCGCAGCTCCTGAAGGAGAATCGAAAGGGGCCTTGGAATTTGGAGATGACTCATAACAGGACAAAACAATCCAGTTAAGTGATTTGAGGTCTTAAATAATCTCTTCAACAGGAAGGTGAAGAAAACATGAACTCATGAGTAATAATTGGCTCTCTTGGAGTGCTAAAAGTGCAGCGCTGGGGCTTGGCCGGGGCTCAGATGATTCCTGCCCAGGCTTTGCTGATCAATAACATCTCAGCTCTTATGAATGAAATTTATTTGACTGGACTGTAATGCTTTTAGCAAAGGATTATTTGGATTGCAGTTATGAGTTGGGATTCTTGGGGTGTCCTGTGCATGGCCAGGAGTTGGCCTTGATCCTGATGAGTCCCTTTTAACTCGGCCTGTTCTGTGAGAAATTCATTTTGGGTTGATCCTGATGAGTCCCTTCTAACTCAGCCTGTTCTGTGAGAAATTCATTTTGGGTTGATCCTGATGGGATCCCTTCTAACTCAGCCTGTTCTATGATAAATTCTTTTTGGGTTGATCCTGATGGGATCCCTTCTAACTCAGCCTGTTCTGTGAGAAATTCTTTTTGAGTTGATCCTGATGGGATCCCTTCTAACTCAGCCGTTTCTATGATAAATTCATTTTGGGTTGATCCTGATGGGATCCCTTCTAACTCAGCCTGTTCTATGATAAATTCATTTTGGGTTTATAGTAATTAGTGCTGCGTTGCACCTCAGCTGTGTGGAGTAGGGCTGCATCTCTGCTTTTTGGGGCTCCTTTCTGGGGTTGTTTTTTGGGGTTCCTTTCTGGGTTTGCTTTGTCTCCTGTTCTCCACGAGTCGCCCAAGTGACCAGAGCTTGCTGATAACAAAGAAGTGATCCTCGCCTCCCAGTTCTCTGCTTCCCGGACGTGCAGCCTGCAGAGATCTCATGGTTTTATTCCCAAATCCAAAGGGTGGGAATGCCTTTCCCTGGTTGTCAGAGACTGCAGATAAGAACTTACTCCATCTCCTCCTCCCCCTCTGTCAGAGCACAGAATTTGCAGCTCTGCCTTAATTTTGGAGAGGTTTTTAAGCAGCTGCAGGGGCCTCCTGCAGGTGTTGCAGCCTTTGAGACCTCAGGATTTTCCTGGTAAGCCACTGGAAGTGCAGGATTGAAGCGATGCTATCAGGTAACCTTAAAAATAATCAGATTTATAAAGTCCCAAGTCAGCTGCCTCACCGTGCCCTTCCCTGTGACTGGCAGTTTTCATTACTCTAAGGATGAAAACACCTCCTTCTGAATCCCAGTTTGTTTTTTCATGGAGCTCCTGTTTCATTCCAGGAGATGGAAGAGGATTTTGCTTCCCCCTCTCTGTACTGTGCTGGGAGCTGGGACAATCCCAGGCAGCAGCACCACCCTTTGCTCCTGGTCCTTGGAGATGTCACCTCCCGTTCTGTTGTTAATTTTTGAAGTTTTTGAGAGAATTTGGGTGTTTTAGTGCGTTGGGGGTGAAAATCAAAATCCCTGAAAATCAAGGCTGGCCTTGTGTTCTCAGCTCTGAGGAAGGAGTTGCCTGGGAAGAGTCTCGGTGTGGCAGAAGCAAAGCTGCTGCTCTTTTGTGGCTGTTAAATTCCAAGATATTACAACAGCTTCCTTCCCTTCAAAAAAAAACCCAACAAAAATGCTTTTTTTTTGGCCTTTTCCTGCATTTTTGTTCTTCCTGGCTGCGTTTGGTTGGCCTGAGAGCTGTGTTTGTGTCCTGACACGGCGGTGGGATAATGGAACAAACCCTTAAAAGTGACTGGAGTGACAGTTGTGGTGACGGAGGAGTAAACAATGATGTGGCAGTTCCACGAGCCTGGGGTCACATCCAGTTCATCCCATACGTCTGCAGTGTTTCGGGGTAATTTTCACTTCGTTTCTAGTAGACATTTGGCTTCCTGTTTTGGCTTGCTTGTCCCATTCCCTGCGAAATCCCTCGCTCCAGGACGCCGCCATCCTTGGGAGGCCAGTGGGGATTGGCACAAGGGAAACTTTTGCTGGGCTTGCCCTCGCTCCCCTGTCCGGAGCCAGCCTTCAAATCTTCACTTTTATGACACCAAAAACACCCTAAAAATTCAAACACCACCCCCCCTCCCAACCCGTTGCAAAACATTTTGTTACAAGCTGCTGCTGGAATCTTTGAACTCCCAGATGAGGCAGGCAGAGCAGCTGCTCTCGCTGTGGATTATCCCTTTCCTCTCAACTTCAGCCTTCATTTCCTTTCCCCTCCTTCCTGGGAGGAACAGCTGCGCCTTTGGAGCCTCTGCTGCTCTCGGAGCAGGGCTGGAAACGGCAGGAAATCGGTGGCTTTAGAAATCTGCCTTCTTCCTGAGCGTGACAGCCCAGCGAGGGAGAAGCGCAGGGGCTGTGAGAGCTCGGGAGCCGCCTGTGCTCCGGTGCCCTTCCCTCTTCCCTGTGCCCGTGAAAGGCCGATTATTCCCAAAGAAAGCGCCGGCGTCGCTCCCGGGGTGTTCACACAGGCACGGATTTGGATTTCAGAGCCCCCTTTTTTCTCTCTCGGCTGACAGCAGCAGCTCACCTCGCTGGAATCCCAGATATTTTCTTATCTCCCTCTGTCTCAAGCCCTTTCCTGGAGGATCGGGGTGTTTTATCACAGTTTGAGCTGTGGTTTGCTGTTATCACACCTTTTTCTTTCTATGAGGTGCTCTGAAAGATGATTTAAAACGCGTGGGTTTGCACCATAATTTCCCCCATTTATCAGGGCATTGAAGATAAACTCCATTATTTACATACTACAGGTGCCTGCTGGGGTGAAAGTATTGCAGATTTCATAATATTAATTTTTAATTACGTGGGAAATTAAAATAAAAAGCTAAACTTGCAAATCCATCTCTTCAGCCACCTGTTGAGCTGTTTGATAACAGCATGGGTGAATTTATATCAGTAACATGTAAATAATGGAAGTATTTGTAATTATTTGCAATAAATTATCCAAAACATGATAAAAATATAAAAACAAGCAGTATTCACCCAAGCTCTAAAAGCATGATAGAGATTAAAAAGTCCCAATCTTCATTCATCTCCTGTCTGGGAGCAGCAGGATATTTTAATTCATTTATCCTCGCTCCCCCGGTGAGATCCATAGGTGGTGGTGGCTGACTGGGAGCCTCTGGAATACCTGGAATATCTTCATTTATTCCCAATTTTCCCTGGGTTGCTCCAGGCTTGGAGCAGGACTCAGACTTTGGGTTGCTGATGGGATAATTAAACCCACAGGGAAGGGATTGTGGGATGTTCCAAAACAACCTTTCTGAAATTCTGCTGGGGTTATTCCCATTTTCCAGGAGGATCCCTGAGGTGGGAACAGTTTGGGATCTAACACCAAATCCTCTGCCCCTGAAACTCGTTCTGTGCTCAGAACTTTGCGTTTCCTCTTTATTGGTTTTAATTTTCAGGCCGGGGCTGGAGTTGGGGAGAGGCACCGGCAGCTGCTGGAATTACCGAAATTGTGGCCAGCACAGAAATTTCCTTTTCCTTTTCCTTGCCTTCCCAGGATTTTCTCTTACCATTTGTGATTCCTCCCTCATTGAATTACAGAAATCCCAGGCAGTTTTCAGGGAGGGTGGTTTAATGAACGAGCAGTTATTTGAATGTATTTTCATTTTAGCAGTTGTTTGAGTAGTGCCGAGTCTTTAAAATCCGAATTTTCATGTGGACTTTGGGCTGTTAACAGAAAAGGGTTCCCTTGAGGAGCCAAGCTCTGGGTGGTCAGAGCTCGTCCTTGGAGAGTTTTTGGCACCTTGAAGAACTTTTTAAATAGGTAAAGGGTTAATGAGGTGATTTGTAGCTCGTGGCAGCCTCGCCACTAAATCTAAAGCGAATCATTAAATTGCTGTTAAGGTCTCTTTCTTTTTAAGCTTTTATTTGCTTTTCTTATCAACACGAGGATTGCAATGGGGAGAAATCTCCCTTTGAAGAGCCCAGTCCCGCTGGGATTGCAGCAGGAACTGCAGCGTTTGTTTGTCTTGGTGTTTAATTCCTCACCGGAGAGAGAACCCAGACCGGGCCTTTGGGAGCCTCTTTGCCTTCTGCTTCCTCTCAGCGCTGGGAAGTTCCTGCCAGCAGAAATCCCGTCCTGACTCCGATCCCAAATCCCGCAGCGGGGCCGGGTGCTCCGGGTGAAAACTTCCCTGGGAGAGTTCAGCCCTGTCCAGCCAAGGCTGCTCAGCACAGCGCGATTTACCGACAGCGCAGCCTCGGAAACTCCCACCTAATCCTGCCAGCAGAGCTAAAGTCCCAATTAAGCTTTAATAATACTTTTCTAATATTAATCTGCGCTGCTTTTGCTGCTCATTAAGCCGGAGGTGCTAAAGAGAAAGGGTTTTTTTCCAAGGGAAAAAAAATGAAATTATAAATAAAGCTAGGTGTGGAAACTGCAAGGCAGTGAAAAAGCCGTTATCACCAAATCTCTGCTTCCTGTAGGTATCAGATATCTCGGGGTTTTATCAAACGGACACCCCACCCTTTTATTATGATGATGGCAGTCCAAATTTCATATGTTAAAAAAGGCATTTTGAAAGAAACCTTTACAGTGGATTTGGGTTGATTCGCGGTGCCAAAATTGCCGAACTTCCCAATAAGTTCTGCCCATAAATTTGTAATTTACACAGAATTTTTTGGGGAGAAGAATATCAGTAACTTGAAGTGTTGAATTCTTAATAAATGCTTCCTTTGCTTCCCATCTGCATATTAGAAGGTCTGTAGGAAAACTGGATTTGTATTTAGGGTTTTGTTTCTGTCTTTATTTAATATTTTTTTAATTGTAGAACTTGAATCTCTCCCTACAAACACAGCTGTGGGTCCAGCGAATGGTGACCCAAGTGGAAAAATGGATGCATTTCATATAAATGTTCACATAAATTATAGGATTTTTCGTGATTAAATTGGATTTTAAAGAAAAAAATGACGATTTAAAGTTAAGCGGAGTGAGAGAAATGGTGATGGAAGGAAAATTACAGATTCCATTTGGATCTGGCGTTTGGGGAACATTTCTTCAGAACAAGAAAACCAAGCAGAAATAAAGTGGTTTAACAACCAAAAGCTGTTTCCTTACCAGAAGCTTTCTTGGGAAGGAACTGGGATATTTAACAATATTTTCAGCAGTCGGGGAGCTGCTCTTGGCCACATCCTGGAGAAAAGGAGAGGCTGTAACGTCGAGTCACCGAGTTCTCGTGGTTCATGAAATCAATAAATCTGGTGAGCACTCAGTGATTCCTTATCGCCCTTCCCTACCCAAATTCAGCCAGAATCCAAGTGCACTAATTGAATCCAAGCCCGGGAGATAACCCTGGCGCTGCCGTGAGACTTGTTCACGTTTGAAGTGCAATCTGAATTTTTCTCTTAAGAAAAGGCTTTTTCTTTTTGTTGTTTCCTTTGAAAATCAAACCCCTTTCCAAACTCAGCCCCGGTTGTGCCATGTACCTGCTGCGCCTCGCAGGGTGGATGGAGAGGAAAGTGAAATTTTGTTTTAGTCGCAGCATCTGTTTTCCTAAAGGGTGGGGAGGCCCTGGCTCAGATTGCCCGGAGAAATTGTGGATTTCCCATCCCTGGAAGTGTCCAGGGCCAGCCTGGAGCAGCCTGGGGTAGTGCAAGGTGTGGGGTGGAATTAAATAGTATTTTATTAAATTAATCCTAAACTTTTCTTCTGGATTTTGGTGCTGCTTCAGTCTGTGCACTGAGGGACCTCCGAGCACGACAGAGAAAGTTGCAGCTTTTATTTTTTTATTTTTTTTTTCCTGAGAAGGGAAAAACTGGAGCTGATTTCACTCCTGACACTCCCGATTTCCTGCTGGAATCACAGCAAGGTCCTAAGATTCAAACAAACTTCTTTTCCAGCTAAAAAGCCGGAGCTTGGAGGCGCTCAGGACGCAAATGCTGCTCTGCTTACACTTGATCTTCCCAGATTGCAAGTGGCAGTTGTTGATGGGCTCCAATAAACGTGGAGTCTGGGGGCCGCTGTCTCTGGAAAGGCCGGAGGCTGCGCAGAGCAGCGAGCCCGGCTGATGGATGAGAGCGGCGAGCAGCAATCGCTTCTCTTATTTTTGGCACAGGGCTCCGGGAGCGTTTATCGAAGGCGGCCTCGCTGAAATTAATGGTGCGGCCAGGCCGCTGAACGGGCTGGGCTCCCCAGCTCTGGGGTTGCCTCCTTTCCATGGGAGTGCAGCAGAAAGACAAATGCTCCCGACCTCCCTGTCCTGTGCTGCTTTGAGGTGGGAATATCCTGAGAAAAGCCCAAATCCTAAAAAAAACACAAAGCCACCCCCTCCTCCTTGGGTGCCTTTCAGAGGTTCTTGAAAGGAAACCAACACCTGTTGAAATAGTTACTTCAGTGTTTGGCCCAAATCCCAAACAAGGCTATTTTTTTTTTATTTTTAAAAAACAACAAAAACATATGCAGGGGCCAGGGAAAAAGCACAGCTAGTTCTGGTATTGTGCTTTTTGTGCTCTGAGTTGGAGGGGCTGTGACTCATTAAGCGATACCAGCACAGGCTTTCTCTAATTCCGTGTCTTGCTTCAGGAATTGCGTGGCAAAAGATTGCACAGGGAAAGCAAGGGGGCCTTTCCTGCTCCTTACATGGGATCTTTCCAAGCCATTTGACAGGGAAAACTGGGAGTATTTTACAAATCTTCAGCCTCAGGGGATTATTTGCCCTTTTTTAAAGAAAAAACGCCCTCAGCCACTTTGTGAGTGGTGTCTTGCCCTAAGAGCTGAGGCTTTTGGGAGCACCCTGTCAAAGGCTGGACACGATCTTGGAGCTGTTTTCCCACCTAAATGATCCTGGGATTCTGTGGTCCTTGGAGAGGTTTCATCTCCAGGAGTCATCTCCTGAGTCAGGGATTAGTTTGGTCCCTCAGCTCAAGCACGGAGATTTTAACTGTCTGTGCAGTTGGAAATTGGTGGCTTCTGGGGGAAATTCTGTGAATAAAAGGTATTTGAGTTTTCTCGGAATTGTTTGAATGTCAGGAAAATGTATGAGCTGTCCTCAGGGTGAGCTGCTGTTCAGGGACCATTTGAGTACAATGTTCTTCCCCGTGAGGTGGGGAGGGGCTGGGATGGAATTCCCGCCTGGATCCCTGAAGTGTCCCAGGCCAGGCTGGAGCACCCCGGGATAGTGGGAGGGGTCCCTGCCCATGGCAGGGCTGGGATGAGGTGATCTTTAAGGTCACTTCCAACCCGAATCATCCTGGAATTCTGTCATCCATGGATACACCTCAAAGTGTTGGCGTGGAACGAACAGGCTGGGCCCTTCCTCTGCATCCTGCCTTGGTGCTGGCAGGGTGGCGTGGGCACTCTGAGCATTCCTGGATATCCCTGAGCATCCCTGGCTATCCCTGGGCATCCCTGGATATCCCTGAGCATCCCTGGCTATCCCTGGGCATCCCTGGATATCCCTGAGCATCCCTGGCTATCCCTGGGCATCCCTGGATATCCCTGAGCATCCCTGGCTATCCCTGGGCATCCCTGGATATCCCTGAGCATCCCTGGCTATCCCTGGGCATCCCTGGATATCCCTGAGCATCCCTGGCTATCCCTGGGCATCCCTGGATATCCCTGAGCATCCCTGGCTATCCCTGGGCATCCCTGGATATCCCTGAGCATCCCTGGCTATCCCTGGGCATCCCTGGATATCCCTGAGCATCCCTGGCTATCCCTGGGCATCCCTGGATATCCCTGAGCATCCCTGGCTATCCCTGGGCATCCCTGGATATCCCTGAGCATCCCTGGCTATCCCTGGGCATCCCTGGATATCCCTGAGCATCCCTGGCTATCCCTGGGCATCCCTGGATATCCCTGAGCATCCCTGGCTATCCCTGGGCATCCCTGGATATCCCTGAGCATCCCTGAGCTTCCCTGAGCATCCCTCAACATCTCTCAACATCCTTCAACACCCCTGAACATCCCTGGGCATTCCTGAACATCCCTGGGCATCCCTGAATATCCCTGAGCACCCCTGAGCATGCCATGTAAAGATCCAGAAATGTCTCCAGCTATGGGCAAACACCCTGGAATATTTTACTGGAGAGAGATACCTGGAATTTCGTGGAGCTTTGCAGACCATCCCCTTCAGCTCCGTGTTCACCTGTCCAGCAGGGAATTCCCGGTGGTTTGATTAATCCTTGGCTGAGGGGGTTTTCTGTGAAAACCTCTCTGTCCTTTGTTTGAGAACCTGGCCCTGCCTTTTCCTTGGATTTCTGTCCCTGCCCTTTCTCCAGGGCTTTTCCTGGTGCGAGAAACTTGTGGAGAAGGTCGACCCTCATTTGTAAAAGTTGGATTTATGCCTTCTAATGATTTCCATTCCCAGCGATCACGATGTCAAGTTGTGCTGGTTAAAACAGTTGAAATTATGTTTTCCTCCTTCTTTCCTTTCAGCTACAGCTGCAGAAAACCCAATATTTGCAACTGGGGCAGAGTCGTGGCCAGTACTACGGGGGGTCACTGCCAAATGTGAACCAGATTGGGAACAGTGCCATGGATCTCCCCTTCCAGGTGAGTTCAGAGGGTTTTTCCTTGGATTTGGTGATGAATTCTGTGCTTGGATGCTGGTTTGAGCTCCTGAGGCTAGTCCAGAACTCAGCACCCTGGTTTAAAAACTTCTGCTCCTTTGGGATGGGATCAGGATTATATTTTTTATATTGCTTGTGTTAGATTTTAGTTCTCCTGACCCTGGTTGTGATGCTTTGGGGTCAGGAATACTCTGAGAGATGCAATTCCTAACGAAATTTGGGAAGATGCTGTAAATTCGAGGCAAAATGGAAGGAAATAAAGGCGATGTTGGGAGCTGGGAGGGGGGGAATTGATGTGGATGCTCTGTGGGAGTAATTCTGGGAGAGGAGAAGGGGAGTGGGACACAAAGTGGTATCAGAATAATCAGAGTTTTTTGGGCTGGCTGAAAAGGAAATCTAAGAATGTCCTGGCTGGGTTTTGTGACTCCAGAGGTGATGCACCATAAACAGAAAATCAGAGTTTCAGGTGACTATTTTGCAGTTTGAAGCACGTTTGGACGGAGGATGTTGTCCAAGGACAGGATTAGTTGGTGGATCCTGTGTGGACTCCTGATTTCCACGTTTAGTTGATTTAGAGTGCTCAGAATAATGAACATTTCTGCATCGGTTTTCCTTTTTTGAGCAGTAACAGTTACAGTTTAGCTCACAAGGATGTGGTAGGAAGGAAATTTTGCAGTTTGTGGTTTTCTGATGAAGGCTGCTTAATAAAGATGGAGAAACTCTTGTTGACCTCCTCTAACTGCCTCTTGAAATAGGTGCAGACAGCTGAATTTGGGCAGGTTAAAAGCTTGAATCTTGTGCCAGAGGAGAGGCAGAAGTCTATTTTAATCTTTAATTCTTTGGGGAATACAGAGCAGAGATTTGTAGTGGATTGAAGTTCTCAGTGCTACTCCACAATGTCTGCTCTGTTCAAGTTTTTCTCTTAAGCTTTTTGTTAAGGAGGTTCAGAATTCCTTTAAAGCAATAATATTTGAGTATTTCTGTGCTCGATGGCCATCACTGGTGGTTTTTACCTGGACTGCTTTAATCCCGAGTGCTGGAAAAGAAATATTCAAAAATTTATGAATGACTGGAGGAGGAGACAGAAACAAACAGTCCTTAAACCCTGGGGTTTTCTATATTTTACGCACACACGCACACTAAAAAAAAACAAACCCAAATTGATGTTGTTCCAGATAACAAATGGTGACAAGCAACAAAATAACCCCATGTGTTTGTACCAGTGGGGAAAGCTTTCCAGGTTTTTCCAATTTTAAGCTCAAAGCACGACTGCGAACGACGCCGGGATGGTGTGAAGATGCCGAGGCAGAGCCTGGGTGGTTGTGCCTGCTGAGAGCGTTGGTGTCTGAGCATCTCTGCTTCTTTGATTTGCAGCACAGCGGAGCTCTGGCTGAAGCCTTTGGAGCAGTTCCTGTCTCTTTGGTAAACAAGTATTTAGGTTTGTGCAAATACGTATTTAGGACTGGTCCCGTTTGCCCAGGTGGATACGTATTTCAGCACACCCGCTCTGCCGTGCACAGGATTTATTTGAGTCACCTCCCAGCTCCCCAGGACTGCTGGGCTGCCCCATAAATACAGGTTTTGCCATGCATCCCAGTCTGGAACATGCAAATAATTCCTGTGCAGACTCCCTGGACTTGCTGTCATGTGGTTATTTATGATTTCTTGGGGGTTTATTTGGTGCAGACAGTGGATTATTCAGTCTTGGCCTGTGGTTTCAGCAATCTCTGAGCATGTGCACTCAGCCTGCATGTTAAACCCCGTGGGGAAGGGCAGAATGAATTCCCAAATCCTGCTTGGCACCAGGAGGCACCAAAATACCAACCAGCAGTAGGTACCACTCCTCCTTCCCCCTCATCCACCTCACTCGGGTTTATTTCTTGATAAATCCTAAAAGGACACTTGGAGAGCACTGAGCTTTTTCCTTCCTGTCTCTATTGAGCTGCTTTTTTCATGGCTTGGGGGCTTTTGGGTCTGGTCTCAAACCCTTGAATGTTTTTCAGGGAGCGAAACCCTTTTAGTTCTTCATTTTCCCAAATAAGATCGATGCTCAGATCTATTAATTCTTTTAAATCCATTTTTCCCCCTAGAGTTCAATATCTCATGCCGTGCAGGGATGGGGAATTTTAATCCTAAATAAATTTTATGGGAAGGTTGCTGAGAGAAGCCAGACCCGCTGGAGGTGATAGCCATTGCCTCAGGTGTTTTCTGTTTCCCTGAGTTCAGGATTCTTTTGGGATCTTTGTTCCTGGAGAGCCAGGGGACAGCATTGCCCCAAAATCCCTCTGTGATCTGTAGCCCTGAGCTGGGACACGTTCCCTGTTTATTTGTGCCACTGCTGCACTCAAATGAGATTTTTGTTGCGTTTTTAATAAGGAAGTTGTGCCAAAAAAAAAAAAAAAAGGGAAAACCCAAGAAACAGCTGTTCTTACATTGAACTTTTTGTCTTTATAGTTTTAGGCATTGGCCTCCCTTTAAATTCCAGGTGAGCTCTGCACTCTGTGCTCCAGGCTGGCTGCTCCTTTTTTAGCAGCACTGTGCTGACACCACTGACATAGGAAATTGCTTTTCCTGTTGACCTTTCGAGCACGTATTTGCAAATTTTGCTGCCTTTTGGGCTGTAACAACAGAAAAAAGGAGGAGTTCGAGACCTTTTGTTGCTTTGGAATGATGAATATTCCCACTCCTGTGTGGGGATTGTTGTTCAGCGCTTGCAGCAGAGATTAAAGCACCGTGTTTGAGTTTAAAACCCTTAAAATTGAGATTCTGTTTGAGATTTCTCAGCCTCCATACGAGCGAGGAAGTGAAGCACAAACCGCCGTGATCCGAAGGGCTGAGAGTCCGGTAAAAAGTCACCGTGCTCCTTTCTAATCCCCCGTTGCCTTAAATATTCTGCTGCATTTCAAATGTTGGCCCTGAAATGAGAAAATAAACACCAGAGCCCCTCTGCTTGCGGTTCTGTTAACACAGCCCGTGTGTGCAGAGGGGGTGAGCAGCCCAGTATTTGCTGAAGAGAAAAGAGTTTAAAATAGTAGAAAGACTCTTTAAAAAGTTCATACAAACAAAGCCTTTCAAAATAAATGCAAAGCTTTATAGAAATAATCTTTTCAACAGCCAAAGCTGACACTTGGGAAAAAAAAGAAAACCAAAAAAAAAAAAAGAAAAAGGATGAATGTGGAAGCCAGATGGTTTCATGGCTTGGCAGACAGGACAGTGCATTTGCCACGTGCAGCACCTGAATGGAGGAGGAAATTTTGGATTTCCAAACAGATGGTGTTGAGGGACTCAGCAAAGCTGTTCACATTGGCAGGGAGTGCAGGGCTGGGGAGGTTTTTTCTCCCTGGAGACCCATAAATTGCTGGTGGAGTACGAGCAGAGATTGACCCCTCAGTACTTCCTTTGTCCCCCCCCAGGTACACACTGGGAAGGGCTGTGGAAAACGTGGAAGTTTTCCAGTTCAGCCTGGGAATTCATCCTCCCTGTCCTTTCCCTGCCATCCTCCTGCTCTGAGATCATCTGCTGACAGGGAACCGCTCAGGATGTCAGGGCTGATAAGAGTCCAGGTGGGATCGTCCCACCTCGGCTCACCGAAGGAGCTGAAATCACTTCAAAACCATCCGACGCCTTTTCTAGACAGAGGAGGAAGGAAACTGCTTTTCTTTTTCTTGTCATTCTCTCAGTGTCCCCTTAAAACAATTCTGCTGAGAGGAGGGGTGAGAGGCAGCCCCGAGAGAAGGCAGCGTGTCCCGGGGAATGCCGAGCTCAGCGTGCAGCTCCTCCCTGCATCTCCTGCCCTCGGAGGCGGCATGTTCCTCCTGGATGCACCCTGCATGCTGCACCAAGGGCATGCGGACAGCTGCCGGCAGCTCCTGCCGCGCTCGCGCCCGGGGCTTCAGGGGTGCCAGGGTGTGAGGGCGGCGCTGAGCCAGGGCGGGGCAGCTCCAGCATGGCCCCCTTCCGCAGGAGGCAGCTTTCCCAAAAAGTTGTCGGAGGAAAAGCAGACGGCACGACGTCCACATCTCTTTTGGAGTCTGAGTCCTTAGAATAAGCCGGCCTGGCACAGGAGAGGAGGCTCTGGGCAGGCTGCGGGGCGTTTCCCTGTGGATAATCCCCGTGTCTCTCCCAGACTCCGTTCCAGTCGTCGGCGCTGGACACGAGCAGGACCACGCGGCACCACGGGCTGGTGGACAGAGTGTACCGGGACCGGAACCGCCTGGGCTCCCCGCACCGCCGGCCGCTGTCCGTGGATAAGCACGGCAGGCAGATATCCTTGGCAGCACCTTGGGGCGTCGCCTCCGCCTCGGTTCGCAGTTCCCTTCTCCTCCCCTCCTCACCTGGCAGCGGAGTCGCTTCCCAGCCCCGTGTCACTGCTTGTCCTGAGCCTGATCTGACCCCGAAATACTCCTGTGTGTAAAGTGAGAGTTCACCTTTCCTCGGCTTTCCCTGGGGATGATGATCCACGTGGAGCTCAGAGGGCCTGGGATGCTTGGGTGGGTTGGTGACAGCCAGCGGGGCTTCACTCAGGGCTAAGGTGCCCCGCAGATTTGGTGGCCTTCTGTGACGGGGCTGCTGCCATCATCATTTGGGCTTGTGTGAGGCACCTGGCACTGTCCCACGGGATGTCCTCGTGTCTGAGCCGGGTTCGATGGGTGGGCACTCAGTGGATCAGGAATTGGCTGGGTGGATGTGTCCAAAGAGCTGGGATCAGCGGCTCAGTGTCCACCGGGGATCTCCTCAGGGTTGGTTTGGGGACACTTAGAGGTGACACGGACAGTGGGATTGGGTGCACCCTCGCTGCCAGCTCCGGCTCCTCTCATTCCAACCCAAACCTCTCCGTGACTCCCTGAAAGGTCAGGGCTGTCTTGGGGAGATGGAATTTCCTTCCAGAGCTGAGCAAACCCAACCCGGGGTTATCCTCTGCAGCTCCTCGTGCATTTTAGTGCAGGCTGATTGATCCTTTTGGAGTTTGGGAACGGGAATGAGCTGATCATTTCTGACAGGTTTAAAATCCGATGGGATTGGTGGGGCTGCAGGGGATTTGTGACAGGAGCGTGGAGGGACCCGGGCTGCTCAGGGAGGAGTTAAATCCACAGAAAAGGAGGAAGGATTTTTATTGCTCAAATATGACAACAATCCAGGTAATACTTTGGGTTGAGATCCTTTTAAAGTTCCCCATAGGGAATCCGTGAGTTTAGTGGTTCTGGGAGTATAACTGGAATTATTCTTGGGAAAAGATTTCCTGTTCGAGTGGGAAGTGTTGCTGCCCTTAACCCTGGCTCACGTGGACAGCTGCCCCTACGGCACCGTGTACCTGTCACCGCCGTCGGACACGAGCTGGAGAAGGTGGGTGCCACCATCCTGGGGCTTTGGGATGTTCTCTGGCACTGCAGCACTCCCAGCTGCAGCAGGTTGGGATTGTGCCTTTTTAAATTCAGAAACTGAGTTTTTAATTCGATCGTGCTCGTTTTAGATGAGCTTTACAATTGAGGTGTCAGCAAGTGATACCTTAATTTAATGTTACCTTTTTAAAGGTAAATCTTGCCAGAAGTCCCCAGGCACAGCCCAAGACTTGGATATTCCTCTGGGTGCAGAAACTGGGCTGGGCTGGGAATGTTCCAGTGGGAGGGAATACTGAGTTCCACTTTTTGAGAGTGGTCACACTTGCAAAGTTCATCGTGAGATGTGTTGGCCATGAAAATTCACATCTCCACAACATCCTGAACCATTCCTTTTCCTCCTCCCAGCCAGGAATGTTTGTTTTTGGAACACCACAATAACCAAAGTATGGCTAAACAGCTTAAAAATGGCATTATTTGATCGTGTTTAATCTGAACAAAGCAGATAAAACTCTGTTCTAACAAGGGCAACCAATTTATCCTGTGTTCCTCTCAATCCCATTATTGAAACAATTGCTCTTCAAACTTGAACTAATTTGTTCTGCAAATTGATTGTTTCACGAGGAAATTCTGCCTGGTTTCTGCCATATATAGATTTTTGGGTTTTAATGCACAATATTGAGGTTTTACTGAGTTGTTGCATTTATCTGAGAGGAAAATTCTTCTATTTAGAGAAGCTGGCAATAAAAATATTGTGGGTTTTGCTTTCTCTCAGGACAAATTCTGATTCTGCCTTGCACCAGAGCACCATGACTCCAGCTCAGCAGGAATCCTTTTCGGGAGGGTCACAGGACATGCAGCAGAAAAGAGGTGAGCAGAGAAAAAAAGGGATAAAAAGATTTATAACAAGGAAATGCCCCCGTGTGTAAAATTCAGGAGTGCTGGCACTTCCTGCATCCAGCGGCACAACAGTTGGATCCCGTTCACCTTCCTGGGTGCTGAAATCCAGGAAAAACGACACAAAACCAAGGGAGAACGTTTTCCTGAGCCCCAAACGGTGTCATTCTTGCCCCGTGGAGGATCTTCTGGGCTGGTGGGACTCTGGTGTTGAGTTCTCAGCTCTCCCGGAGGTCTGGAGGAGCTTCGGGAGCAGTGTGGAATTCCCAGAATTCCCATCAGGGACATCCCGTGTTTATTAGGGAGCATCCCCCGGAGGAGGCAGCGCTTCCAAACATCCCCAGAACAATTCCAAGCTGGAGCAGCTCCGGCACCCACAGTTCTGGTGCCCTCTGCTGGGCCCTGGGCCTGCTCCAGCTCGGGAAGAACGGGAAGCACGGCTGGGATTGATCATCCTGAAGGCCTTTTCCAGCTTTAACATTCCCTGATCCTGAGAGAAACTCCTAAATTTAATCCTTTGACAAGCACCCAGGGGTCAGGGACACACAGCACGAGCCTTGGACACGTCCGTGCTGTCCTGCAGCTCTTCCATGTGCTGCTGGAGCTGGAAAACCTTGGGAAACGGTCATCCAAACCAGGATTCCATAAATCTGGATTCACACCCATCGGTGTGAAATGTTCTTATTGATTCACCTCTCTCTCTCTGGGCTTTTTTATTTTGCTTTCTTTGCCACCTTGAACAACAAAGAAATGTGCCTGGGACGTGGAGAATTCCAGCTTTGTGGTGTTTCTCCATCCCAGGGAGGAGGGATTGGATTTTCCCCTCTGGAATTGGATTTTCCCCTCTGGAATTCCTTCCTCTTGGAAGCCCTTTAGATGTTCAGGGTCTTCATCATTTGTGGGAAATGCAGAGGATTGGGAAAACCAGATCCCAAATAAACCCTTCCACTGACATCCAAGCAGAATAAACTGGAGGCCAGAAGATTTAAATATTATTTGGGTGTTTTTTTAAAGCCTCACAGATTAATTAATTAATTAATTACAGTTTTGGTCTGGCTTTTCTGGAATCTTTGGGTTTTTAACACAACAGAGTGCAGCTGTTTCATCCTCCTTGATAATTTAAACTTCCTGAGATTTTTCCAAAGGTTAAACTTCCAACCTGAGAATGTCTCAGTGAGAAGCTGAACATTATTATATTATTGATTATTGATTATTAATGATTCCTTTTGATCTCCTTTTTTTTTTTTTAAAGTTTTATTGCTGACTGTCCCTGGAATGGAAGAAACCACCTCTGATGCAGACAAAACCCTCTCTAAGCAAGGCTGGGACACTAAAAAGGTGGGAATTGCACATTTCAGAGGGTGGAGATTTTATTTCCTGAACGTGTTTAGATAAATGAACGCTTTAATTACTGTCAGTATTAACAAACTGCTTGAGGAGATTGGAGGTTAAGGGCTGTGTTTAAAAACAAATAATAAACATTAGATCAGAAATGATTTTCTGTGTGTGCGAGTGCACAGGCTTGATTGTATGAGGAGAAACTCTTGAAATTTCAGATTTGTTGGGCCGATAAAGCAAAAAAATTATAAATATCTTCTAAGAGCTTCCAGATCTTACATAGAAATGAATAAATTAAACTTATTAATTGAAATATCTCCGAGGCAATACCCTCCAGCAGCATCTTTGCCTTTAAATCTCTCTTCCTTCTATTTCAGACTGGGTCATCGAGACCTAAATCCTGTGAAGTTCCAGGAATCAAGTAAGTTTTCAGCAATTTTTATGTTAAGAGCATTGAGATCTTCAAGAAAAATTGTCGTGTATTGAATATCCTTGAATATCCTCTTGCTTTGGAGTTTTCTGGAAAGGCGCTAGATAGAAAACAAGACCCTCTTGAGGGTCAGAAAAAAAAATTTAAAAAACTAAAAAATAATAATAATAATAAAAAATATATATATCTTCTTTATGAAATGTTCTTGTTAAATAATTTTTAAACGCTCTGTCCAGGCTGAAATGCTCACTAAATTGTGGGTTTTTTCTCCCAAATTCAGCATCTTTCCATCAGCTGACCAGGAGAACACTACAGCCCTGATTCCTGCCACGCACAACACGGGCGGCTCCCTGCCCGACCTGACCAACATCCACTTCCCGTCCCCGCTGCCCACGCCGCTGGACCCCGAGGAATCCACGTTCCCAGCCCTGAGCAGCTCCAGCAGCACCGGGAACCTCGCTGCCAACCTGACTCACCTGGGCATCAGCACCGCCAGCCAGGGTGAGGGCCCCGCACGGAGCTCAGATTTCGGAATTTGGGGAATCCTGTGGCTCTTTCTGAGAGGGAATTTGGCTTCGCTGTTCCTTTGTGTTATATGTACAAAAAAATGGGAAATTTCTATTTAGCTACGGGACTTTTATCTCATGTTTTTGATGCCCAAGTCTGCTTTTTTGGGATTTTTTTCTTTTTTTAATATTTATTCTTATTTATCTATTTTTTAATGTACAAAACCAGAGTTTTCCTCTCGTGGAATTCCTTGTGCTGAACCCCAGCATCCCTTTCGTGATGGGAATATTTCCAGCAGCCCTTTTATTTCCATTCCTTTAGTACAGCATTTTTTTTTTTAATGTGAGGATCCTTTTGGAGTCTGTTATTGATTAATATTGTAATTATTGCTTGCTGGTTTTTAGGTAATTTCACTGATACTCAAATATTTATGAAGAGGGTTGATTTTTTTTCTTTTTAATTGTCAGTGACAGTTGCAGTCTGTTTATTCCTAGAATAGAAATGAGGAGTTGTATCCAAAAATACAAATATATTTCCTGTGCTGGGCAGGATTCCCTTTCCCACTTCTCCTGGATTGGGAAAAGGAAATTACTGTAATCAGGGTGATGTGACTGAGCAGGTGAGTTTGGGAAGCAAGAGGAAGATTTAACCATTTTAAGGATTAACCATTTGGGGACAGAGTGTGCAGCACTTTCAGCATCCTTGGAAGGGGTTTTTGGTCCCCAAAGTTTCAGGGATGGGTTTAGAAACCAGGATTTAGGCCACAGGGGATCCCCACCCTGGTAAACCTGAAACTGCTTTGATAGATAGATTCCCTGATCTATCAAAGCCAGAACAAATTAAAGATACACTCAGTGCTTTTACTCCTGCTTCTCTCTGGGGATGATCCCAGAGTTTCTCCATTGCCACACTCAGAGTTCGGTGCTTTCCAAACCGATTCTCCCAGCCTTTCCTTGCTGCTCTTTGAGGAAGGCTCCTGAGCCCTGTGCCCTGCTCAGGAAGGTCCCAGACCCCCCAGGGGAGGGGATGAAGCCCCGAGCTGCCAGGACCTGGGTGCCGGAGGCTGCCCCGGCAGCCACGCTGGGTGTGCGAGCACGGCCGGGGCCGCGCTGGGACCGCGCCTGGCCTGAGCCGCTCTTCCTGCTGGCTCCCTGGCAGCCTGGCCTTCCTGGCTCCCTGGCAGCCTGGCCTTCCTGGCTCCCTGGCAGCCTGCCTGGAAGCCCCGAGCCTTTGCCAAGTGCCTGGGAGCTCACGGGCTCCTGCGAGTTGCTGCTCTCTGGCAGCTCCGGGGGAGCAGCTCGCTCTGGCTTGGCCTCAGATCCCTTCCCAGGGTGACTGGGTTCCTCTGGGGTGAAGCAGAAAAGAGGGGAGGTTTCTAAACTCCCGACAAGATGGCAATATTTGGGTTGTTTATCCCTGCCCCTGCTGGGTCGTGGCTCTTGGGAGTGTGGTGGATATTTCCTGCGCCGGTGTGCCATTAAAAATTGAGCTCTTCCTGCGTAACCAGTTTTGCTTCTGCTTTTTCCATTAAAGAGGTGTTTGCTTTTACAGTACCTCAGGTGCCCTCTGATAAGCCTGGTTCCAGGATCTGTTATCTCATTCCCAGAGTCAGAGCCCAAACAAACAGAGCAGAACCTGCTTTTCCTGGGCTTGGCCAGGGCAGGTGTGCCAGCACGGTGCCTGTGGTGTCTGGAACTGCTGAGGCTGCTCTGCCTCTTCCAATTCCTCATCCTGGGCACCAACCTGACCAACCGTGCCTGGGATTGAGCCAGCACAAACCACAGGGCTCTTCCTCTCATCCTGATGCTCTTCAGCCTGACAAAATTCATTACAAATCGCCTAACGAGCTCCCGCCCCACGCGCCTCCAGTGTTGTCCGCTCAGGCCGCTCGTTCTTCCTGCTTTAGGGAATTATTTTGGGTACAAATGTCACCGAGGCCTTGCTGTGTCCCTGCTGAAGGCGGTTTGTTGTCCCCAGCAGGAATGACGACGACGCCGGCCCCGTCCCAGCACCGCCAGCCCAGTGTCAGCCCCCTGTCCCTGGGCGCGGACTCGCGGCGACCTCAGTCCCAGCAAATGTCCCCCACGCTGTCCCCGCTCTCACCCATCACTCAGGTAGGAATCCTTGGGGGAAATCAACTTTTCCGATTGCAGGTGCATTGTTTTAATCTGCTTAGGCTGCAAGTTTGGCTCAAAGAGCCAGAGGGTGGGGTTAGGTGGGATATCAGGAAGGAATTCCTGCCTGGGAGGATGGGGAGGGGCTGGGGTGGAATTCCCAGAGAAGCTGGGGCTGCCCCTGGATCCCTGGAAGTGTCCAAGGCCAGGCTGGACGGGGCTGGGAGCAGCCTGGGACAGTGGAAAATGTCCCTGCCCATGGGACAAGATGAGCTTTAAGGTCCTTTCCAACTCAGACCATTCCATGATTCCATGGACTTCATCTCTTGTTCTGTAATTTCCTCCTTTAAAGGTGTTCCTTAATTCAGAGCCTTGAAACAGGAGAGGTTTGTAGAGGGGACAGATTTTGCTTCCTCTTTTCTAGAACTGTGATAAAAACCATCTCTTAGACCACTTTTTTTTGTGTTATCCCAAAGTGAGCTGTGAAGTTTGAAAGCCATTTCTCTAATTCTTGTGAGAAGCTCAATTAACTTTTAAAATTGATTTTATAACTGTGACTCTGCGAGTGCCCAGGTTGGTGATTTCTGACCTTGAGATTCAACTGGGCTTTTAAAGTATTGGTTTATACTCTGAAGGTGATGTTGAAGCTTTTGAAAGACAGAATTACAGAATCCCAGGGTGGTTTGGGTTGGTGGGAACCTTAAACCTCATCCAGGTTCCGTGGGCAGGAACATCTCCGAGCTGCTTCTCGACCCTCTGAGCCTTCAGGTGCCGTTTTTAAAACACAAACCAAGCCTGCCTCAATCCTCTTGGCGCGAGGTGCTCGAGCGCCCTGGGAATTCCCTGCCAGCTGATCCTGCTCCTTCTTTTCCAGGCCGTGGCTATGGATGCATTGTCCCTGGAGCAGCAGCTCCCCCCGTATCCCTTTTTCACCCAGACCAGCTCCCAGCAGCAGCAGCAGGCGCCAGTGGCCAGTTCCCTGCCCCAGACCCCCCCTCTGCTGCAGAGCTCGGGGCTGCAGAGGGGCCCCCAGCTCCCCCCTCTCTCCGTCACGGTACCTTCCACCATCCCCCAGTCACCTCCCGGGAGCCAGAGCCAGCCCTCCATGGGAATAGACATCAACTCGGTGAGTTTGGGAGGGGCTTTCCTCGGGAAAGGCTGGGAATGTGCAGTGTAGGGTGGGAGATCAGCTGGACAACCCCGCGATCACGAGAATTCTAGGGAGGTTGAAGTAAAGTTAGAATGGTTTTGGTTGAATCCACCTTTAAATGTTTTCTAGAGGAGAATTTACGTTAAATTTTGTCCCAGGTTTGATTAGACCCAGCTTAAATCTGTCAGCACTTACTGAGAGGTTTTCGGGGTGTTCAGTGTACCCCCAACACAGACTGGGGGAGCTCCCAGAGCCTTGGGAGAGCATCCAACCACAACAAGCATTTCCAATCAAAATACCATCTGGAAAATTTATTTTCCAAAAGTTGTCAAGAACTAGGTGTTTTCCACAGTTTCTCTATGTAGAACCCTTTCATTTTGAGGAATTTTAGAGCATGTATTCCGAAATCGGGGTTTGTGGCTGCCTCCAGTGCCCAGAAGAATTGGAGTGAGGATTTATGGACAGATCCCCTTTTCCTGCTTGTTTTAACATGGTCTGCTAGGAAATGTTCTGCCTCAGCAGCTGAAAATCCCAAATCAGGGGTCACAGGCCAGGGAGGGATGTCCCAGCTCCCCCAGCTCCTCCTGCCCCTGCAGGTCCTGGTTGTCCCGCCCGTGGTGTCCTGGCAGTGCTGTAGTGACAGGAATGGCTTTGGGAATGAGAAGAAATCGTTTCTGTTGATCTGAATTCGATTGTGGATGAAATTTTTAACGGTTTGTGCTCCTTGAGAGCAGCTCCTTCCCCTCCAGGATGGGAAGCAGGAGAGGGAAGGACAATCCAGCAGTGGAAAGGATCCCACCCCACTCAAAATGTGTCCCTGTTTTGATTCTAATCCTCATGTAGCACCAGTACAGACAATTCTGATCTCATCCTTTGCTTTCTGTGTTGCTTTCCTCATCCTAAACCTCTTTATGACCTGAACTTTTAGGCTGCTGTGCTTATCTTCTGAAGCAACTGAAGTAATTCCTAAATAAACAAATTTAAAGCCACTTTATCAAAAAGCCTTTGGAGCTGTCACAGCCTCGCTGGCAACTTCTACACAGGTTTTGTGAAGCAGAATTGAAATTTATTTGTAGTTTGGGTGGCTGCTGACAGGGTGCAAGTGGCAACGCAGGGCAAAAAGGGAAATTTTCTTGGGATTTACAGAATTTGGGGCCAAAAATTGGTAGTGCCGAGTCCTCCCACACTGCAAATCTGATTAAATTCACTGGATTGCAGGTTCTCCTCAATCATCCCCTAATTTCTAAAGGAAGTAGAATGAGAAGAGCTGCGCTATCCTTATGTTAATTAGTGCAGCATTATTTAAATACCATTAATATTATTAATTTGTTCCAAACCAGGATTCTTTACGATGGGGAAAAAAACTTAAATATTTGAAAAGAACCTCTCAAGACACCCGAGAGGAGTGTAAAAAATCACAGATACAGACCTGCAGAACACAGTGTGAGTTCCCAGAGGGTGTCTGTCCGTGTCCTGGGGTGCAGTGGCCTTCGGGGCTGTGTGGTGACAGGTTTGCTCCCCAGGTTTGTCAGCCACGTGTTGTCACCTGCAGTCCAGCGCTGCTCACGCAGCTGGAGGCAGAGCAGGATCCCAGAGAGCGCAGACGTGGGGCTGGCACTTGAACTGAAGCATGAGTGACATGCTTTTTGAATTATTCCTGGCTTCCAAGACTTCTTTGCCCTAAATCCTTGGCTGACCTGATTTTTTTTATATATTTTGAATGAGCATAGCGAGAACAGGCAGGAAATGCTCCCAGCTGTGCCCGTCCCTGCTCCGAGGCTGTCCCGGAGCTCTCCCCCTGTTCTGGGACCTCATTCACATAATCCTGTCTTCCCACACAGAACCTGAAGAGGATGGTTTCTCCCAGCTCCACCACTGCAGAAGCTGGTGTTTTCCAAGGCTCCCTCAATGCCACGGTGTTTAATTCTGTGTTGTTCTGTAGGCCTCACTCCAGCAGTACCGCAGTAATGCTGGGTCCCCAGCCAACCAGTCTCCCACCTCTCCTGTCTCCAATCAAGGCTTCTCTCCTGGCAGCTCCCCTCAAGTAAGGGACTCTGTGCTTCCACAGGCCTTGCTTCTCGTGTGTGTTTTCAGCTGGGTTTCTCCATCACTGCCCCATAGCTGTCTCACTGTGACTCCGTGTGTGCCTCATGCATCACCGACGTCCCATCTCGGCCGCCCTTCCATCCGCTCCCACGGGGCTTCAGGAGCTGCTGAATTGCCTTTTTCAGTCAGCAGAGAATCACAGAGTCAGGCTGCTGGTTGAACACTGGGGTGGTGTTTGTTTGGTGGGCAGAACCTCCAGGTAGAGCCCTTTCAGTGCCCAGGATCCCAGGGGAGCTGATGGGTGTGAAGTTGGGAGGGCAGGGGAGACAGAAAGAGGGGAATCTCAGTGCCTCCTGCAGCAGGAGAACTCCTGGGGCACTAAATATTTAAACATTTACACTAAATATCCCAAACTGATTTAGATCAGGACCTTTTTTATATGGGAACACATCCTGTGAAGGAAAACACTGGAGAAAATGCTCTTAAAATGAGCAGCTTGTGGCTGGCAGAGAATGGGTTCCCAGCACACTCCCTTGCATGCCAGCTGCTTTTCCTTGCTCCGTGTGTATCTCCTCACACATCCACATGTCCTGGATGGAAATCACAGCTTGGGAGAGAGTGTGATCCTCTGAAGGGGGATTTTTACCTGCCAGCAGCAAGAGATTAAAACCAGGCAGAATTTGAGGGTGCCCCAGTGTAAGAAAGTGCATTTTCAGTGCCCGATGCTGCTGACAGAGCCCCAGCTGGCTGCTCTGTAGAATCCCACCTGGAGAAAAGAAGTGCAGGGAATTCTTCCAGAGCATCACAAGAGTCTGAAAATGCATTTTCTGTTCCATCACTGGACGCTGAAGGCTGTGAGGAGGATCCTTCCTAAGTAAGTGCTGCCCCTTCATGGTTCCCAGGCAGGAGCTCCAGGTCTCCTTCAGTAGCCAGGTCATGGTAAGCTCAGCCCTGGATCCGAGTGGCAGGAATTGTCTGGATTTCCTTAACCCTGCCTTAATTGCTTCTTAACCTCTCTCTCTTCTGCCTGCTGCTGTGAGTTCTGCTGTGCTCTGTGTGCTCCAAGAACCAGCACTGTCCCTGAGAGCAGAGCTTGCTGCAGACTCTCAGTTCTCACTGGGCAGCACGTCCAAATTTGGGTTTTGTGCTGATTTTCCCCCCTTTGATTTCTCAATCACTGTGGCTTGGTTTTGTCCCCAGACTTGTCCCCACTGGTCAGTCCCAAGGACCAGAGTGCAGCAGTGGAGCACACACTGGGCTATGATTTTTCCTGCTGGTTTTATCCTGTAAAAACTTGCTCAGGTTTTGCTCTGCTTGAGAGGGACACCACAACTCTGAGTGGAAGGCAGAGGATTTAGTAGTTCTGCTCTCTGTAGTTTTGGCCTCTTAAACGCCCACAGAATCCCTTCTTTTTGCTAAATTAAAGCCGAGGTGGATTCGCTGCCTCCAGGAATGTCCCCAGAGCTGGTGGTGGTCACAAACATGAAAGGTGGAGAGAAGGAAAAGCAGTGAGCGGGGAGAACTGGGGTTGGTTGTGAGGATGGGGCAGCTCCAGGCAGCAGAATGCCTTACTCTGCCCAGAGCGAAGGCAGATCCCTGCCTACGGCAGAACGTTCTGTTGTGGAGCAGTCTGGCGCTGACGAGTGGGAGGCAGTGGGTGTGACGGGGCAGGTGCCTCCACGTGCTCCTCCTTCCCCCATGGATCTGGGGTTTCCTCCTCTGAGTGCCAAAGGACGTTCCTCAGACCACAAACCCGGGCTCTGATTGGTGTCCCACAGGGTTCATTCAGCACAGGTTCTTTTCCATGCTCCCACCTCTCCCGGTCCCTCTGCTGCCGTGTCCCAGCCCTGTGTGTGTCCCTCCGGTCCTCCCTGTCCCCACGGGGTGGGAAAGCTCTGCCTGCCCCCCCAGCTCTGTGTCTGCATGGCTTCCACCCCAGTGCTTGGCTGTGCTTCCCTGCTCTCACCCCTGGCATCCTGTTCCAGTTAGACAGAAATATTCCTGCTCTAGTGGCTCTGACCTGGAGAACCCGGTAGGTATTTTTAGATGGATCATCCCAGCCAGGGATTTGTGCTTTGGCCTTGGTGTTTCCTCACAGGAGATGCTCTGGTGACTCTCCAGTGGTTCTGGAGATGGCGTTTGCACCGTGGTTTTCCTTGGAGTTGTTGATAAATTATTTTAAGGTTCTGAAGTGTTGAAGGAGTGACATTTCCAGTGGGTTTCCTTTGGGAATTCCAGTGCTTGCAGCTGTAGGAACCAGCCGACTTCCCAGGAGGAGCAAAGCCAGGCTGGGTTTGGGCAGGAGGCTCTGACCTGGACATTCTGCTCTCCTGTTGGTTATTTCTCCTGTTCCCCAAAGTTTTTGGGATGGGAACAGTGCTTAGTGAAACACAAAGATTTTAGGGATTGTCCTCATTTTGGGAATTGTCTTTTCATGCCCATTCTGTGGAATGAAACGACAGGAGTTAAAGGGAAAAAATACCTGGATCCTCTTTGGAGCTCTCAAATAGCAATTGGATTTTTAGTGCTGGTTTTGCTTCCCATCTGTGCCATCCCAAAATTCAGGTTTTCCTTAGAAACGGTTATAAACCACAGGGCAGACTGGATTGAGGCTGGATCCAGTGATCTCCGAGGTCTTTTCCAACCTGACTGATGCTGTGATCCCCCAGTGCTGACCCACTGGCTGGGATTTATTTTCCATCGTGGAGTTGGGCTTGGCTGCTCCCGATCCACTCGCTCCAGCCAGCTCTGGATTCTGCCTCCAGATTTTTAGGAGCAGCAGATGGAGCAGCTTGGATAAGGTGGAGTTGGAGTATGAAGTATGACAGGGCAGCAAATTGGGTCTCAGTGGTTAAAACCCCACAAATTCTCCTTAAATTGCCGTGAGCGATGCTTTGCTTTTCTCTTACCAGCATCTTATCAGTGGCTCTTGTGGTGTTTGACCCCTTGTGGTGTTTGATCCCTCCTGGTGTCTGATCCCTTCTTCCCAGGGATCCAGCAGCCTCCGGAGTGTCGATGAGCAGGCAATGAATTGGAAAAGTGCCTCCAATTCCAGCCATTCCCCAGTTCTGGCTGCACGTGGAGCAGGGATGTCACACACCCTTGGTCTGGCTGTGACAGACCAAAAATGCCCAGGGAGGTGAATCCCAAATCTCTTCTCTGAGGGCATCCAAACCATCCCCGCTGGGAGCGGTGCTGGGATCAATCGGGATCTGCTCGGGCAGGGTTTTGGAGGAGCAGTTCCAGCAGGTTGGGAATTCCGCCCTTGATCCACATTTCTCCCAAATCACCCCAGTAATGTGACGGCCCAGGGGTCTGGCTGGAAGTGGGAAGGTTTTTAGGGAATATCTTGGTGCTCCTTCCCCCTCGTGGAAGGGGCAATTTAGGTGTTTTTTGAATTATTTTTTAATACAAGGAATTTTTTTGAGGGTCTCAAATCTGTGCCTGTTCTGATTCTTCCCAAGATTTTCCTTAATTTCTCATGCTTAGGTTTTTAAGGAGGAAATTTGTAGCCTTCTACTTTTGCCGTGTGGATAAACCAGCAACTGAATTTTGTTTTCCAAGACTGAGACAATCACTCTATGGAAAGTTCTCTTTGTCAGAATTTTTTTTCTTTTTTCCAGCTGGCATATCAGGATTTGGGAATTTTAAATCAGGAGTCATGTTGCCGATTTCTATCTGGCATTTTTTGGGACAGGATTAAAACATTGACCTCAAGTTCGTGGTCACTTTTAGAATAATCGATAAATGATGGAGAATAACTGAGGGAGGGGATTTAGCAAGGCCGAATTCCTCCTGGAATTCCTTACTGGGCTTCCCCCCACCCTTTCCTGCTCTGCAGCTCCCCTGGAATGACCGGAAACCGGGAATTTTGCCGTTTGAGGCCGCGGATGCGGAGCCAGAGCAGCCCCTGTCCCTCAGAGCGGGGCTCCTTGCCCCGAAATCCCGCGGACAGCGGCCGTGGCCTTGTCCCGTCCCTCCCGTGTTTCCCAGCGCGGTGTCCGTGTCCGTCAATCCCGGTTCTCCGTGTTGTCCGTGCTCTGGGAGAGGCCTGTGGGCTTCCGTGGTGTCCCCGTGGCAGGTGCGGGGTCTCCTGCTGCGTGGGGATCCTCTGAGATCCTCTGGGATCCTCTGGGTCCTGGGGGATCCCCTCCTGTTCCATGAGGGTTCCAGGGGATTCCCGCCTGCTCCGTGTGGATCCTGTGGGATCCTCTGGGCCCTGTGGGATTCCTGCTCCATGTAGATCCTCTGGGCTCTGTGGGATTCCCTCCTGCTCTGTGGGGATCCTTTGGGATCCTCTGGGTCCCAGGGGATCCCCTCTTGCTCTGTGAGGGTCCTGAGGGATTCCCGCCTGCTCCGTGTGGATCCTGTGGGATCCTCTGGGCCCTGTGGGATTCCCACGTGCTCTGTGTGGATCCTGTGGGATCCTCTGGGCCCTGTGGGATTCCTGTCTGCTCTGTGTGGATCCTCTGGGCCCTGTGGGATTCCCTCCTGCTCCCTGAGGATCCTCTGGGATCCTCTGGGATCCCCTGGGCCCTGTGGGGTTCCTGCCCACTCCCTGTGGATCCTGTGGGGTCCCCTGGGCCCTGCGGGATTCCCGCCCACTCCGTGTGGATCCTGTGGGATCCCCATGGCCCTGTGGGATTCCCGCCCACTCCCTGTGGATCCTGTGGGATCCCCATGGCCCTGTGGGATTCCCGCCCACTCCCTGTGGATCCTGTGGGGTCCCCTGGGCCCTGTGGGATCCCCTGGGCCCTGTGGGATTCCCACCCACTCCCTGTGGATCCTGTGGGGTCCCCTGGGCCCTGTGGGATCCCTTGGGCCCTGTGGGATCCCCTGGGCCCTGTGGGACCCGCTGGGCCCCGGAGGGTTCGTGAGGGCCCCGGGCGATTCCCGCCCGCTCCGTGCGGATTTCTCTGGAATTCCCGGTGCCGGGAGAGCCGGGGGAGGAATTTGGGATTTTGCACCATAAAGCCTCTGTTTTGTTTTCAGCATTCTTCCATGCTGGGCAGTGTTTTTGGGGACTCCTATTATGAGCAGCAGATGACAGCTAGGCAGGCTAATGCCCTCTCCCACCAGGTGAGCAAATTCATCTCGGGCCTGCCTCGGCCTCTCCCACATCAAATTAATTCCAATTAATTCCCAATTAATTTTCTGTCACGTCCCCGTTTTGTCCATGTAGAGTTTTCCTTCTTTTTGTTTGTGTTCCTCAGCAGTTTCTTGTTTTGTTTGGTTCCCTCCCCACCCTCGCTTTTCATCCCCCCCCCATCTCACGCAGGTGTTCTGCCAAAAAAAAAAGGGAAATCAATATGAAAAAAATATAATTATTAAGCTTTTAAACATTAAAATAATGCCAAGCAGCTTTGAAAAGGGAAAAGAGTGAAAAGAAAATGTTTAAAGCAGTGAAAATCAGCTTGAAAAAGGGAAAAATAAAGAAGTTCGGAAGAGGAAAAATAGCGAGAATTTTAAAATGGAAATCAGCTTTAAAAGGGAAAAATAATGAAAAGAAGTTTTTAAAACAATGGAAAACTATAAAAAGGGAAAATAATTGAATATGAAAGAGGAGAAAGAATGGAAAACTATAAAAAGGGAAAATAATTGAATATGAAAGAGGAGAAAGAATGGAAAACTATAAAAAGGGAAAATAATTGAATATGAAAGAGGAGAAAGAATGAAAACTTTAAAATGAAAATCCATTTTAAAAAGGAAAAAGAAAAGAAATTTTTTAAATAATGGAAATTTTAAAAAGGAAAAATAATGATGAAATTTGAAAGAAAAATACTGAGATTTTAAAATAATGAAAATTCATTTTAAGAAGGAAGAATAAGGAGAAGAAACTTAAAGTAATGAAAACTAAAAGGAAAAATAATGGCATTTGAAAGGGGAAAAATACTGAAAATCTTTAAGTAATGAAAATGCATTTTTAAAAGAAAAAATAATGAAAATATATTTTAAAATAATGAAAATCAGAGTTAAGAAGTAAAAGTGAAAAAATAAGTGTTTAAAATAACTATTTTTTTAAATTAAAATTTTATCAAGGAAAATTATGAATTTAAATTTTAAAACAACAAACCTAAATTTTAAAAGTAATTAAAATCATTCTGACAAAATCTAAAATACCAACAATTTTAAAAATTAAACATCATGGAAATACACCGAAAAATTAAAATAATTAAATATTTCAAGTTCCACCCTTGTGGCTAGAGTTGCAGTTGGGAAGGATTCCCTTGCAGGCGATGACAGGATTGACTCCGGGATTTGGGAATAATCCGTGCCTGGTGCGGAGCCTCGCTCGGTTTGGCCAGCCAGAGCCTGGATTCCTTAAACTACGGAATCCTTCCGGCTGGGATGTGTTCCTGGAGGGAATTCTGCGGGCAGAGACCTGCGGGCGAGCCCAAATTCCCTTCCTTTTCCGTTAAAACCTCCCTTTTCTTTCGTTCTCCCCGTCGCCCACGCCCCCGTTTGATTTGTGCCTCCCTCCTCCGAATTGGGCAGGGAACGTCCCGGGAAGCTCGGGGCCCAGAGCCCCTTTTTGAGCAAGGAAAGATGAATTTGTTTGCCTGTCTCTCGTGCCGTCCTCGAGCCGTGTCCCTCGTGCCCGCCGGCATTCCCGAGGGTCGGGGTTAACGCTTCCCGTGGTGTCGCTCTGCAGCTGGAGCAGTTCAACATGATCGAGAACGCCATCAGCTCCAACAGCCTCTACAGCCCCTGCTCCACCCTCAACTACTCCCAGGCTGCCATGATGGGACTGACGGGCAGCCACGGCAGCCTGCAGGACTCGCAGCAGCTCAACTACTCCAGCCACGGCAACATCCCCAACATCATCCTGACAGGTGAACCCCGCTCCCCGCCCGGGGCCGCGCCTCGCCTGGGGCGCCTCGGCCAGCCGAAGGGGTTGGAGTGTCCAAGGTTGGGATACGGGGGTGGGAACAGGTCTGAGGAGCAGCTTGGGGGGGCTCCATGGGTTCCGTGGCTCCTCACGAGGCTCCCGGCTCTGCTCTGGGAGCAGGGACAGGAGCCGGGGAACGACCAGAGCCATTCCAGGGATTTGGGGTGGAGATCGGGGAAAGGTCTGAGGAGCAGCTGGGGGGGCTCCGTGGGTTCCACGGCTCCTCCCGAGGCTCCCAGCTCTGCTCTGGGAGCAGGGACAGGACCCGGGGAGCGGCCGGAGCTGCGCCAAGGATTTGGGATGGAGATCAGGGGAAGGTCTGAGGAGCAGCTGGGGGGGCTCCGTGGGTTCCACGGCTCCTCCCGAGGCTCCCAGCTCTGCTCTGGGAGCAGGAACAGGACCCGGGGAGCGGCCGGAGCTGCGCCAAGGATTTGGGATGGAGATCAGGGAAAGGTCTGAGGAGCAGCTGGGGGGGCTCTGTGGGTTCCGCGGCTCCTCCTGAGGCTCCCAGCTCTGCTCTGGGAGCAGGGACAGGACCCGGGGAACGACCAGAGCCATGCCAGGGATTTGGGATGGAGATCAGGGAAAGGTCTGAGGAGCAGCTGAGGGGGCTCCGTGCGTTCCACGGCTCCTCCTGAGGCTCCCGGCTCTGCTCTGGGAGCAGGGACAGGACCCGGGGAGCGGCCGGAGCTGCGCCAAGGATTTGGGATGGAGATCAGGGAAAGGTTCTGCCCCCAGAGAACTCTGCCCAGGCTCCCCAGGGAATGGGCACGGCCCCGAGGCTGCAAGAGCTCCAGGAGCCTTTGGACAGCACTCCCAGGGACACAGGGTGGGATCGTTGGGGTGTCTGCAGGGCCTGGAGCTGGATCCGTGATCCTCGTGAGTCCCTCCCAGCTCAGGATATTCCATGATTCCATTATCCCAACCTTGGGGTTTCTGTTTTTTTTTTTAAGAACGGAAAAAGGGGTTGCTGCTGTTGAGGGCTTTGTTTCACCTGGGCCGTGGTGCCAGTCCAGGTGTGTGTCCCAGTGCCCAGCTCACCTGTAATCCCAGCACACAGGTAGAGCACCAGTTTTCCTACAGACTTATCCTGGCTCTGAATTCCCTGGATCCTCTGCCACAGCGAGGAAAAGCTGTGAGAGCCAAACTCCTTCCTCTGCTCAGCCCAGGCTAGCCAGCAAAGGGTCGGAGTGTCACATATGGTGGCCAATCTGGTCACAGTTGGATTTTGGAAACAATCCCAGCCCAGGGATTGCTGCAGCCAGGGATTGCTGCTGGGAATGGTGGAAATTGAGGTTATTCCTCCTAAACCTGAGGGAGAGGAAGGAGACCCGAGTGACACCAAACATCCAGACACGAATTTTGGGTTGCGTTTGGTGCTTTGGAGAATCTGAAATTCTGGAATCTGAGGGAGGGTGGATGTTGCTCACCTGAGAGCTCCATAAATGCTTTTTTGGGAGCTGTTTATGACTTTGGCACTGGCGTTTGACCCCTGCGCGTTCTGTTCCCCGCAGTGACGGGAGAATCCCCCCCCAGCTTATCAAAAGAACTGACCAGCTCCTTGGCAGGAGTGGGGGACGTCAGCTTCGACACGGATTCCCAGTTCCCTCTGGATGAACTCAAAATTGACCCTTTGACCCTGGATGGACTGCACATGCTCAACGACCCCGACATGGTCCTCACCGACCCCGCCACAGAGGACACGTTCCGGATGGACCGGCTGTGAGCCGCGGCCGGGCTCTCGCGGAGGCTCCGTCGCGGAGGATCCATCCCGGAGGATCCATCCCGGAGGATCCGTCCCGGAGGATCCGTCCCGGAGGATCCGTGCCGGAGCAGCTGCTCCGCGTCCCCCTGTACAATGAGTAACCACAGCTTGTTGTTCTGAGCTTGCCGCGCTGCAGAGCCCCCGTCCCCGTGGCGCCCAGCGATGTCACCCCCGAGCCGCTCGTTGCCGTCCAGCAGTAAGGAGTTGTCCGGTTTCCCGGTTTTCCATCGGCCTTTTCCTCTCCAGAGCCCCCTTTCCCCCACCGAAGCTGCGGCGGGACCTGGTCCGTGTCTCCTTTGCACTAGAGAAGGGCTTTGGGCAGCTGGGGAGGGGCAGGAGGTGCTGGAGTTGGGGGCTGGAGGGCCGAGCCCCGGCCGTGCCCCCTCCTCCCTGCCGGATCGGGAAGCGAATCCCTGCATTGCCACCTTTCCCCGGAGCCGTGGCTCTGCCGCGTGCCGCCGCTCCTCCCTCGGGTGCCCTGCGTGTCCCCAGGTGTGTCCCCAACCTCTTGTCCCTCCCTCCTGCCCCAGCAATCCCGGCAAAGCGGAGCCGCCGCCGGCCACCGATCCCAAAAATCCACTTCAAACACTATTTTTTTTCCAAGCTTTTTATGTTTTGTTTTTTTTTTTTTTTAAATATATATGTTATATATATCTATTTCTATATATGGCTGCATATATAGAGAGCATTTCTGAGCACACATGAAAGTTCTATAATTCATTACTTGATTAGACAGAGGATCAGAACATCTTAAAGCAGCTAAAAAAATAGAGACTAACCTGCATAATCCTAATTTTTACTTTGTGAGAGATTCCTGGGCAACAGGAAGGGCATTTCCATAGCAATGCCAGGCTCGTAGAATCATGATTTTTTAATTTTTTATTCTTATTCATTACTTATTCTGTTACTTATTTATGACTTTTTTTTTTTTTTGGTCGTTGTTGTTGTCANTTTTTTTTTTTTTTTTTTTTTTATTTAAATATTTGGATATTAGGAAAGTAGCTCAACTACATACAGCCAATGGAAGCACTCTACATAATACTTGTACAGTACTTTTTTTTTGTGGTTTTATTCCAGAAATATATTATATATATTATATATATAGGTATTTTTAAACTAACTGGAATTTTGAACAGATGTTAAGCAGGAATAAGGAAGCCTAAGGCAAGTTTGGATGTTTTTCCTTTGGAACAGGCAAAATAGGGTGGTTGGAACTTAAAAATTCCTTCATTCTCCCCGGGGGGAAAAGAAATCTCTTGCTCCACAATGACCAGGATTGAATCCTCCAAAATTCCGTTTAATTAAATCAATAACCGATTATTTCTGGTGGTCCTTGTGAATATTCTGTGCTGCAGAGTTAAAGAGTCCCACGCAGGTTCCTCAGGCTGGGAATCGGGGCTTTCGCTCTGGCCGGATCCACGGTGATTCCCGGATTTCTGGGAAGGAAGGACTTTGGAGGGGTTGGCATTCCCTGCCCAGGGCTCTGATGGAACAGCCTCATTCCACTGGGATCTGCTCGGGGACGGCATCTCCCAGCACAGGGAAAGGCAGGAATTAATCAGGAATTAACGTGATTTGGAGTCTTACTAGCTAATTAACGCTGTGACCCCCGAGGGTGAGCTGGTCCTGGAGAGGGAAGCGCTTCCAGCCCGGACTGGGAGCAGCCACGTGGATTTCGTTCCCTGCAAGCTCCCTAAAATCCCGTCCCAGTTCCCAGCCCACAGCAGCTGTGGTTCCTTCTCCCACAGCCGCTCCTCCCGCCCCGTCTGCACCTCCTGGCTTTGCTCTTTGTCCCTGTCCCAGCCCTCCCAGGGAAATCCCAACCCCGGCACTCCCAATCCCAGGAAGCTTCTCCTCGTTCCCGTCCGGGACCGGCGCTGGGCCGCTCTTAACGAGTTCCGCTGCAATTAATGAGAGTCCTCCTGCAATTAACGACCTCTCACTGCTCTCCTGAGTTCTCCTGCTCCTAATGAGTTATACCAAGTTTCTGTGTGCTTCCAGAAATCCGTGGGCTCCGTGCTGGGATTCCTGCCTGCTCTGCTGAGCGGGAGCGGGGTCGGGATCTCCCCAGTCCCGGGGCGTCCGCTCGCCTTCCGTGCCATTTGTTGACCATTTGCACTAAAAATGTGGAATTTTTTCTTGGCTTCCCTGTGTCTTTTTCTTTTTTCTTTTTCTTTTTATCTTTTTCTTTTTTTTTTTTTTTAAATCCCTCCCCACGCCCTCCAGAGGTTTCCCCTGCATCTCTTGGGAATGTTCTGGGATGTTTTTTTGGCAGGGTTTGAGCCCGGTAGGACACGTTCACTCCTGGTGGGGCTGCTTGTTTCAGATCCCTCATGCTTTTTCAGTTGGAGGAGGAGATAAAAAGCAGCTCAAACTGGAGGATACCTGGAAAAAAACAGGAGGAATTTGGGCCCAGGTGACTCGGAGCCCTTTGCTGAAGGTCCGGTGTGAGCCCAAACGCTTCGTGCAGCTCCCGTAGCTCCGTGTGGGATTTCTGTGTCGCTCTCCCGTTGGAATGGCTCCCGTGCATGTGGCAATCCTTGTCCGTGATGTGTTTTTTTAACACCAGAGTCACTTCAGAGCGAAGCATCCGAGCAGGAGCTGAGGTTCCTCACTGGAGGCTCGGACAGGGAGCTGTGGCTCCGGCTCCTTCCCGGTTTTTTAACTCCGTGTGTAAATAAGAGCTCTTTGTTTCTTAGACTTGTAAGTAGACCTTGAAAATGGCCTTAATTTCAAACTAACACACCTTGGATGCAACTGTCACAATGAGGGACCCTCCAGCTGAGAGAAATCCAGGTTTTCCTGCCTCGGGAGAGGGAAGGAGCGGGGCTGTCCCGGGAGTGCTGTGTGTGCCAGGATGGGCTTCGGCTGCGGGCAGGCGAAAGCTGCTCCTCGTCCCGACCCTTTGAGATCCAGGGATTCCAGCAGCTCCTGCCTCTCCCTTCCCCACGGGGAACCTTTCACGTGGGAGCTGCCCCAGAGGGATTCCCCCCTCCTCTCCCCTTAAAATTCAGCTTTCTGTGGCATCAGGCTGGTGTGGAAGCAAACCCAGAGAAAAGCATGGAGCGGATCCCAAGCGTTCCCAGAACAAATAATCCGCTTTTATTTCAAATTCAGCAGCCCTGTGCTCGTTTCAAACTCTGCGCGGGGCTCCCTCCCCACGGGTGGGAGCAGAAAGAGAAAACCATCACTTAGCCAAAAAAAAAAAAAAAGAAAAAAAAAAGAGAAAAAGGAAAAAAAAAATCAAGGAGAAAACAGTGTTAATTGCTATTATCGCTAAGTTTGAGTTCAGTGATGTTGAAACTGTCTGGTGTCTCCAGGGGTGACTGTCCCACCCTCCCCGCCCAGTGACCCCCTCCCTCCGTGTTTTTCTATCTCCACGACAAACGAACCCCCGAATTCCCACGCTAGACTGTTGCATTTGCCAATACAATGGGGAAGAACAGGAATAAACCCTCGGTGCACCCAAAACTGTGACTTTTCCCAGCAGCGAGCCCAGCCCCGGCGCTGTGGGGGCGGCTCTTTTCCCTGTACATAGATCCCGATCCGCGCCGGGCCCGGCTCCCACGGCTTCTGCATGGCAGGGAGCGCTTGCCAGCCGTGCCCCCCATGCCCCCCGGACCCCTCACCCTGCCCGGGCTGGGCTTTGCTCCCCGGGCTCGTTTTTCATTGCCAAGAGGGGAAAACGTTCCCGGGAACGGCCGCGAAATGGGTTCGGGAATCGTTCGTTCCCTCGAGTGTTTCGCGGCCTCCTCGGAGGTTTCGTGGGATGTTTGGTTAATTCATTCCTGAGAGCGCTCCTGGGCGAGCCTTCAGCTCAGAGGAGGTTGGGTTTGATGGTCCTGGAGGTCTTTTCCAACCTTGATTTGGTTGTTCCTTCCCAACCTTGATTCCGTAATTCTTTTCCAACCTTGATTTGGTTTTTCTTCTCCAGCCTTGATTCGGTTGTTCTTTTCCAACCTTGATTTGGTGATTCCTTCCAGACTTGATTCAGGTTCTTTTCCAACCTTGGTTCGGTGATTCTTTTCCAATCCTGATTCACTGGCTCTTTCCCAACCTCAATTCTATGATTCCAAGAGCAAAACTGCCCCAAGTTCCCCTAAAAGCAGCGCCCGATAATGTCCAAAACCACCTAAAATCCCCTCAAAAACAAGCCCTCGGTCCTAAAAACCTTGGATTTCTGTCGAAACAACAATTAAGGCTTGAGCTGTATCCCTTAAGGAAGGACCCTGGAATCCCCCTCTGGACACGAAGGAAGCAGGAAGGTCCCCCCCTCCCCCCTTAATCCCGACCTTGGCTGTTTTTTCGGGAGAAACCCCAAAACCAGCGCGTTTATTCCTCGGAGCAACGGCCCCCCCGTCACTGTGATGGCAATGTGAAAGCGCAGGTAGCCTTTGTTACGTGTGTCTGTCCTTTTTAAAAAACAACCAGGAAAAAGGAAAAAAAAACCCAAAAAAACTCCCTCCCTCTTAGAATTAAACTTTGTAGTGTTCCTGTTCTTTGTATTTTGAGTTGCATCTTATTTATACGGCGCAGTGTGGGCATGGATTGCATGTCGGTTTTCTATGCGGGCACCACGACATTCTGACTGTGTATTATAAATCATTTTTACCTTTTTAAACAGGGGAAAAAAAAAAAAAAACCACAAAAAACACAAAAAACAAAACCAACAAAACAACAAAAAATTAACAACAACAACAACACCACAACAGAATCATTGTGTGGAATTTCTATACTGCAAAGCCAAACACTACATGGAGTCCTCTCTTGGTTTGTGTTATTTATTTTCCGAGGCGGTGGGGGCGGGCGGGGGGCGGGCGGAGCCGTGTGTGCGTTGCCTTATGTGGGCTTGACCAATTTTATCAAAATAAACGCCTGAAGGGGTAAAATCCGCTGGCTCTTTTCTTCAGGGGCTGGGATGGGAAAAGCCTGGGGGGGAAAAAGGGAGAGAATCCCGAACGCAGCTGGGCCCTGTGGGAATTACTCCTGGGAGTGAAGAGCAGGGGGTTGAGTCCAAAATTCCCAGCCTGGAATGCTGGAATACCCCGAGCTGGAAGGGCCCCACGGGGATCCTCAGCACAGGACACCCCAAGGATCCCGCGATCCCGGAATAGCTGGGGTTGGAGGGACCCTCTGGAGCAGGGACACAGGAGCGTGTCCAGCTGGGATTGGGATGTCTCCGGTGGGTTTGGGATGTCCCCAGGTGAGTTTGGGATGTCCCAGGTGGGTTTGGGATGTCCCAGGTGGGTTTGGGATGTCCCCACAGGCCCTCTCTGGAGCTGTTACAGGCTCTGCCACCTCCATGGAAAGTTTTCCCTGTGTGGAGGTAGAACTTCCACCCCGTACCTGGGAGTGTTTTCCGGACGCTCCGGAGCCACCGCGGCCTTGGGGACAGGGACCTGGATGGGGACAGGGACAGAGACAGGGACAGAGAGAGGGACAGGAACAGGGACAGGGACAGGAACAGGGACAGGGATGAGGACAGGGATGGGAACAGGGACAGGGATGGGGACAGGGACAGGGACAGGGAGGGACAGGGATAGGAACAGGATCAGGAACAGGATCAGGGACAGGAACAGGGACTGGAACCAGGACTGACACAGGGACAGGGACAGGGACAGGGAGAGGGACAGGAACAGGGACAGGGATGGGGACAGGGAGAGAGAGGGACAGGGATAGGAACAGGAACAGGAACAGGAACAGGGCCAGGCAGCTCCGAGGGAGTGGCCGTGCTGGTGGCTTTGGGTCAGGCCGTGAACTGTTGGATTTTAACGTCCTTTGGGTCAAGTTTCTGGAGTTTTCCTTCATTCCCTGTGCGGGTGAGTTGCGATGGAGCCGACCTCGGAGCTGGGATGGGACAGAGGTGATGGTTCTGGCTTGGGGTCCTTGATTTTCCCGCCCAGTGTCCCAACCCCTGAGGGACAAGGGGCACACCCCGATGTCACCTCCGGGTCCACGGGAGCCACTGGAGAATCCTCCAGCCCATAATTCCAACAGAGCTGGGATTGCTCCACGTGGCTGCTCGAACATTCCCGGGGATTCCGCAATCCCGCTCTTTTCCACTGTGGTTTAGGGGGAAAAAGGGCTGAAAAGTCTCCATTCTAAACCCCAGAATGGTTTCTGTCGCTGGGGCAGGGGACTTGTAAAATTCCTGAAGGAAAAACCAACAGGCTTGAACTCGCTCATAGAAATTGAGTAGAATTGTGCCATGAAAAAGGGATTTTTGGAATTCAACCAAATCTCTCCTGTTTGTCCAGCAGGAAAAGCCCTTCCCAAATATCCTGGCTTCTGTCTGATGTCACCTTTGAAAGGAAAAGGTTCCGTTTGGCTCAAATTTGGAATTTTGAAGGTGTTAAATGAGGAGATAGAGGTGAAGTTTGTGTCCTGGCAGAGATGTTGAATATCGAAGTTCTGTGATCTTTGTGGGGTGAAATTCTGAGGGGTTTAAGGCTCATTAAACCAAACCTTGTTGGATCCCGAATATTCCTGGCAGCATCCCCTGGACACAGCCACAGCCCTTGGGCACCCAAAAACCCCTGATAAAACAGGACAGGAGACCCTGAGGGTGATTTTGGGGAGAAATCAGAACTTTGAGCTCTCCCTGACCGGATTCCCCGTGGAAGGGGAAATTAAGGTGTTTGCACTCCTGAAGGGAAATTTGATTTTATCCAACCCAGCAGCGTCTCTGCCTCGGTGGCAGCTAAACCCGACCTGGAGGGGGTTCAGTGTGGGGGGACAAAACCAAAATGATGCATTTTCAACCTAAAAAATGCTGCTCTGGACAAGCAAAACCTTTTCTGTTCCGACGATTTGTGGGCGATTTCGCTGATTTATGCAAACAGACCCTGCTCAGTGCAGCAGCAGGGTTTTTGGAATGCAGGAAAAGTCGTCCCCGCGCCAGCAAAGATTTATTTATTGTGTTTTTCTCTGGGTAAAGTGGAAAACTGACGTTGGCTTTGAGTGTTTGCAGCCAGGCCTGATGTGAAAACGCAGCTCAGCTCCGTGTACACCCTTTCTTTTTTTTTTTTGGTGTGTGTGAAGGCTTCTGTCTTTGTATCTTTGCGTTCTTTGTAAAGGAAATGGAATAAAAGTTGAAATGTTTTTGCCTCTGGCTGCTCGGCCTTTGCTCAGTTTCGTTTGTCGTTGGTTTGGTGGGGGTTCAGCGTCGATAAGGAAATGGCAAAATCAGATTATTTCGGTTGAAAACTGAACTGGGGGCTCTTCAAGAGGAAACTGCAGCTGCTCTAAAACCCTGCGGGGTCTGAATTTAAACTGTCCCCAAATCGTTCCCCGAGGTCTGAGGTCTCTTGGTGGCAAACTCTGCTTCACTTAAGCCCGGCCTTGGCTGTGTTTGTGCAGCTTTGGGGCTCCCCGGGGCAGTAATTCTGGGGGAGTTGGTGGAATTTGAAAGAAAAAAAGAGAATTCCAGTGCCCAGAGCTGCTGGTGAGAGGGTTTTACCTGCGGGGTCGGACGGGCGCAGCTCTCACCCAGGGAATGTTCCCTGAGGCCGGTCATGGAGGCTCCAAAAGGGACAGAATTCCCAACCTCCTCCCTTATTTCGTGGCTTTCTTTGAGTGGAATTAATTTTTTTCTGACGGTTTTAAGCTCGTCTGGGGGAAAGGTTTATCAGCACTGAGAGTTCTGGGCTGAGGGGGTGGGGGATGCTCTGCGTGAGGGGTTTTGTGGGGGAAGCGACGCTGAGGGGACGCTCGGAGCGGGGCCGGGGAAAGGCTCGGTCCTGCCCCTGCCTTGGGAATGCTCCTTCCTGGCCGTGCCCAGCCTGGGCCTGGGTTTTACCAGAGTAAATCTGGGACAGAGAGGGGGAATTCTGCTCAGGGCTGGCCAGGAATACAAACCGGGAGTGAATCTCCCAAAACCAGGAGCGAATCTCCCAAAACCAGGCGCAGGTTTCAGGATGATGAACGCCGTGAGCTGCTCACCTGGAGCATCTGGCAAAACCTGGCTTTTGTTGGCTCTGGAGGCAGACCGAGGTGCTGTTGGGGCTTGGTCACCCGGCAGGGACAGGGATTTAAAGCTTCCCAGGTTTCCAGCTTATGGAAAACCCTTCCCAGCTCCCACGGCAGTGGCAGCAGCATTTTCCCAGCTCCTCAGCTGTTTGTGGGAGCCCCGGCCCGGTGTGGAACCCAGCACGAAGCTTTAATTTGGTGTTCCAGCAAGAACCGGGCAGGGCAGGGCTAAGGAGAGGCAGGTTCTTGAGGAAAAGGTGCCTCCATGCATCGGCACTTCCAAGGAAATTCCCAATCCAGCCCAGGACCCTCTCAGCCCCACTGAGCTCAGCCCTGGAGGGTTCCTCCCTTCCACATCTGCAAGGGAAAAGCTTCAGAAGAGGGGCAAGAACACACAGGTGACCAAGGAGAAATCTAGAATTTATTATCCAGCATTCCAAGTGTTTATTATCCAACATTCCAGGACAAAGATACTCTCCTTAAAGTGCTTTTTTATTCATTAAAATGAGCAACTTGTACCGAGGCTGCTCCGCGCGTCCTTCCCAGACTCGTGCCGGCTTTGCTTTGCAGCAGGTCTCGAAAAGGAAAACAACATTCACACTCAGGAGCCTTGGAGCAGCGAGAAGATTCCCGGGAATCATCCACGCCAAACTCTCTCCAACAATCCCAGCTGCTGCGGGGAGCTCCCAGCACGGCCGTGAGCTGGGGCTTGCAGCAGCTCAGGCTTCTGGTCACACTCCCTGTCTCCACCTCTGCCCTTCCCAGAGGATCTGTGGAGCGTTTTAAGGGATTTGCTGCTGGGGAAGGGGAGCTGGAGGCCGTGAGGGCGCGCTGGGACGTGCTGACAGCTCTCGGGGCAGGATTCCAGAGCAGGAGCGGGGCGGCCGAGCGCGGTTTGGGAAGCAGGTGGGGCTGGAGGGACATTCCACGGGGATTAGTCCTGCTGGACCCGGAACGTCTCGTAGTCCTCTGGGATGGTGTCTGAGGATTAAAGCAAAGAGAGATCAGGAGCAGGAACAGCCGGGGAAAATGGACTTGGCTCCCGTTTGCTGCCCCATTCCCGTGGCTGTGCAGGCATCCACGCGAACCACTGGAAAATGGGGAAGAATTCCGTGTCTGCCTTCCCAAACTCACCGTTGCAGCGGTACCGGAGGTTGGACCAGATGATGTTCTCCTGGGAGAAGCAGAAGACCCCGAGGCGTCCCCCTCTCATGGTGGTGTCCAGGACAACTCCCGTGTCTGCCACGACCTCGGGGCCTTCGTAGAACCGAGCCCTGCAGGAGAACGAGGCAGGGAGTGAGCAGGAGCTCCCCAGGCCCCACGGATGCTCCATCCCTGGGCGCGTCCCAGGCCAGGCCGGAGCGGCCCGGGATGGTGGGAGGTGTCCCTGCCCACGGCAGGGGTGGAACCGGATGAGTTCCCTTCCAAAACCGTTCCGGATTCCCTGAGGCTGATCTTCCTGGTGGGAATTGCAGCCTCACCTGATGTAGCCGACCTGGGGCCGGTGCTGCAGGAACCAGCGGTAGGAGGTCTTGTCCTTCCAGCCGGAATTCCGGGGGTCTTTCCAGAGCAGCTTCACCTGGTCCGTGGTGTCTCCCGTGTGCCACAGGGAATTCCGGAGGTACTCCCCGGGGCCGGTTTTGGATTTCACTGCCTGGGACAGAGGAGATTCCGCTCGGCGTGTGCAGGGAGGATTGGCTGCAGCTGCTTATCCCAAGGCAAAACCGCACCGAGGAATTCCTTTTCCAGGGCTCCTTTACCTTCAGCTGAATCCCAGGCTCCGCCACTGCCCGGAAGGGGTTTGCCTGCCAGTAGGTCTGTTCCATCTGCTTCCACATGACCACGTAGAAGCTGGAGCTGTCCTGGTACCCGAATATGAAGCCGGCGTAGTCGTCGTCTGTGGCCGTGTTGACGTGGAAGGTGCCCTCGAAGTCCACCCCGTTAAAGGCTGTGTACCCTGTCAGGGGCAGGAGAACAGAGACTCTGCATTCCAGCACGAAATAGAGCCAGGATTCAGCTGGGGAGATGGATTTTGCCGAGGGGAATCTGGACTCTGTGACTACAGGAAACACCGGATGGATTCATTAAGCCGATGCACCGAGGGACGATTTTCCAGTGGGAAAAGGTAAATTCCTCACCTACAGCCAGGCCAGGGTCGCTGTTCATGGTCTGGACAATCTCCATGCCCTGGGAAAGAGGAATTGTGACTCGTTAGTGCAGCTCCAGACACACCAAATTCCCTCTCGTGCTGCCCCAGGGCTGCGACTCCGGGATTTGGGCATTGCAGACCCACGGAGGCCGTGGAGCGTTTTAGGGAAACACATCCAGGATTTCTCCCAGCTGCAGCTCTGCCCCACCTGGTTGAGGACGATCCAGTTGGGGTCAATCTGAGCATCCCCCTCGGGGTCCAGCACCACGGTCTGGAAGGCCCTGAAGTCGGTGAGCGTCACCTCGGCGTTCTCGGGGCAGACGTCGATCCTGTCGATCACCATGTCCCTGTCGAAGTCGTCCTCGCACAGGTTCCCCACGCCGTCCCCTGGGCACGAGGAGGAGGAGGAGGAGGAGGAAGGAGCGCGGAGCAGCTGCTCCTGCCCTTTGCCCTGGGGTTGCTCAGCCTCGGGCAGCAGCAGGGGCAGGTGAGGAGCTGCTGGGAGCTGGGACAGCCCGAGGAGCTGCAGAGAAACCCCTCAGACCCCAGACACCTCCGGGAGGGAGAACCTGACCCCAAACATGACCCCGAACGTGACCCCAAACACTATCCCAAACACAATCCCGATGCTGGGGCTGTGGACACCTGCAAGTGTCACGGGCCCGGCTCGAGCCAGACCCGAGGAAACCCAAATTCCTGTGGATTCCAGAGCTCGCAGCGACCCCAGGAACCCCCAAGGAGCCCCCACACGGATCCACCCCTCACCATCCGAGTCCTCCTGGCCGGGGTTGGGGACCAGCCTGCAGTTGTCGGGGCCGGGGGGTCTCAGATCCGGGATGCCGTCGTCGTCGTCGTCCTCGTCGCACTCGTCCCCCAGCCCGTCGTTGTCCGTGTCCACCTGGGAGCTGTTGGGCACTGTGGGGCAGTTATCCCGGGAATCCTGGTGCCCGTCCCCGTCGCTGGGGGAGACAGGGACAGGGACACGTTACCCACGGCCACCAGCATGGAAAACCTGCCCAGGGTTTCCCAGGGATCCTCGGCAGGAGCAGCAGGATCGGTGATTTTAGCCTTGAAGGTATTTGGCACAGCAAGAACAGGTCAGGAATATTCCTGCTGGAATGTGTGGACAGCTCTGGGAATGGTCCTTACTTCCAGCGGTCACTTTTTTTGAAGTTGGAAGAAAATTCCACCTCCAAACCTCCATTTTTTTATAGGATAAGGCCAAGCCAGGTTGTCACAGCCTTTTTCTCCCTTTATCCCCAGGATTTCATGCAAATAAACAGAATTTTTACATTTTGCAGCAAGGTCTCACCTGTCCTGGTTGGTGTCACAGACGTCTCCCACCAGATCGTGGTCGGTATCTTTCTAGAAAAATAAAGGAAGAATAATTTTAATTTTCCAGAGGTTAAGAGGAGGAATAGGGAACAGAGAGCTGCCAACAGCAGGAGAGTTTCTGTGGGGTTTTTTGGGTGGATTCTGAGGAATTCCAGCAGTGGGACAGGGCAGGAAGGGAGAGCCCAGAGCGCCAAGCTTCCTCCCTGGCTGCCGTTTGCTCCCGAGGGAATTTCCTTTTGTGCCACAGGAGGGTGGCAGCTGAAATTGTCACCTGGGAGGTGACACGGGGGTGACAGGGACGAGCCTGCAGGACCCACAGCGGCAGGGTTCTGTACCTGGTCGGGGTTGCTGAGGGTTGGGCAGCTGTCACAGGCGTCCCCCACGCCGTCCCCGTCGCCGTCCCTTTGGTCAGGGTTGGGCACTCTCCTGCAGTTGTCCACGGAGTTTTTGATCCCTGGAAAACAGGGGAGAGCGGATCCACAAAAATCCAGGGCGGGTGAATTCATGGATAAAGCAACAGCGTCAGGATTTGGGGGTGGTGTTTGTTGGGGCTCCTGGGTGCCGGGAGCAGCTTTTGTGCAAATTGAGATCAGCTCGGTCTGCAAAGCCAGCCGGGTTTGTCTCCACCCCAGGGGACAGCCCTGACACCCCCAGCCTCGAGCCAGGAGCCGCTGGCACCTTGGATATTCCCGAATTTCTCCCTCGGAGCTGCAGCACAAAGCAGTCAGGATGAGGCAGGGTGTGGCTGTGCACCACAGGAGCGATAACAAATAAAAGGCCGCGAGCACCACGCTGCGAGAGGCTCGAGCCCCGCAGAGCTGAGCTGGAGCTCACAGGGACGGCCCCGCTCGGCACCCCAGGGACCGAGCCGTGCCTCGTCCCAGCAGGAATCGCCCCGGAATGTGGCTGGATCTCGGCTCTCACCGTCCCCGTCCATGTCATCGTCACACTCGTCGCCCCTCCCGTCGCCATCGATGTCCTTCTGGTCGTTGTTCTTCACCTGCCGGCAGTTGTCACACGCGTCCCCGAAGTCGTCCTTGTCGGCGTTGCGCTGGTCCGCGTTCCTCGTGTACACGCAGTTGTCCTGCGGGGACAGGGGACAGGGGGCAGGGGACACGGGCTGGGGCTCCAGCACCTCCTCACGGTGTCCCCAGGCAGGACCCACCAGGGACAGGCTCCCCAGCTCCCAGCCCTCGTGGGGTCCCCTCAGTGTCCGGATTTCCTCTGCCCGTTCTTAGATCCTCAGAGCACCCAGACCGAGGCCACGCTGGGACCTCTGAATTCACATTGTGACCACTAAATTCACACTGGGACCTCTAAATTCACACTGGGACCTCTGAATTCCCACTGGGATCTCTGAATGCCCATTGGGACCTCTGAAATCCCACTGGGACCTCTAAATTCCCACTGGGACCGCTGAATTCCCACTGGGACCTCTGAATACCCACTGGGACCGCTGAATTCCCACTGGGACCTCTGAATGCCCATTGGGACCTCTGAAATCCCACTGGGACCTCTAAATTCCCACTGAGACCTCTGAATTCCCACTGGGACCCCTGAATTCCCACTGGGACCTCTGAATTCCCACTGGGACCCCTGAATTCCCCCTGAAGGCGCTGCTGCCTTGCAGCACAGCCCGAACCTCGGCGTTTGGGATCCCGTCTCCGTCGGCATCGTCGTCGCAGGCGTCTCCGATGCCGTCCCTGTCGGCGTCCTCCTGGCCGGAGTTGGGGACGGTGACGCAGTTGTCCTGCAGGGACAGACACACGGATGCGGGGATGTGGCTCGGCCCGAGCTCTGGAGGTCTCACCAGCACCCGAGGCCCGTCCCGGAGCGGAATTCCCGGATTCCCCGAGGAGCGGGAGGCGGCTGCGCGCACCTTGCGGCATTTCTTGTCGGAGCAGCGCTGCTTCTCGTCGGGGACTCCGTCGATGTCCGTGTCCTTGCCGCACACGTACCCGTTCCCTGCCCAGCCCACGAGGCACTGGAAGGCAGCAGACACGCAGCGTCAGCCCCGCGCCGGCCACGGCCCTCCCGGATCCACGGGTTTACAGAGAACCGGCACAAAGCGTCGCAAATCCCAGGGATGTAAAGCCCTGCGGGGAAATAACGCCTGGGAGAAACATTCCCGGAGTTCCGACAGCTCAAATCCGGCTCCCTGCGTGCTGCTGAGACCGGGAAGAGGCGGCAGCAGAAGTTGAGGTTGTTGGATGGGTTCTCCCTGCTCAGCTCCAGGGAATTCCGTGCTCGAGAAATTTACAGCGCTTCAGGCAAATTTAAACGCCCGAAGGACCGGGAGCGGACAGAAGGGGCCGGGAGCGGGCCGGAGGGGCCGGGAGCGGACAGAAGGGGCCGGGAGCGGGCCGGAGGGGCCGGGAGCGGACAGAAGGGACCGGGAGCGGACAGAAGGGACAGGGAGTGGACAGAAGGGACCGGGAGCGGTCCGGAGANACCAGGAGCGGGCAGGAGGGGCCGGGAGCGGACCGAAGGGGCCGGGAGCGGCCGGGAGGGGCCGGGAGCGGCGAGAAGGGACAGGGAGTGGACAGAAGGGACCGGGAGCGGACAGAAGGGACCGGGAGCGGACAGAAGGGACCGGGAGCGGACAGAAGGGACCGGGAGCGGACAGAAGGGACCGGGAGCGGACAGAAGGGACCGGGAGCGGACAGAAGGGACCGGGAGCGGACAGAAGGGACCGGGAGCGGACAGAAGGGACCGGGAGCGGACAGAAGGGACCGGGAGCGGACAGAAGGGACCGGGAGCGGACAGAAGGGACCGGGAGCGGACAGAAGGGACCGGGAGCGGACAGAAGGGACCGGGAGCGGACAGAAGGGACCGGGAGCGGACAGAAGGGACCGGGAGCGGACAGAAGGGGCCGGGAGCGGACCGGAGGGGCCGGGAGCCGCCCAGGGAGGAGCTGTGGCTGCAGCTCGGGAGACAGGGACCAGCAGGGATGGTTTGGGAAGGGCGTTCTCCAGGAGAGGGCAGTGGCAGACCCGGGAGAGCCGCGCGGGATGCGGAACGCGGAGCGAGCAGAGCCCAAGCGCCCGAGGGTCGGACCGGACCCGAACTGCGGGAGTGGGACCTGAGCCCCCTCCCGGGAAGGGCTGGATCACACCCCAATCGTGGGGGATCAGACCGGACCCCAACCACAGGAGGGTCAGACTAAAGCCCTATTCGGGAGACTGGGACCAGATCCCAATTATTGTGGGGGGGCTGGACCAGACCCAAATCCCGGGGTGGGGGTCGGACCAGACCCCAGCCGCAGAGAAATTGGGATTAAATCGCAGGAGGGCGAGACCAGACCCAAACCATTCTCGGGAGGATGGGATCAGACCCCAGCCTCGGCGGGGAGTGGGACCCGTCCCCATTTGCAGGAGAGTCGGACCAGACCCCAATCACAGAAGGGTGAGACCGGACCCCTCCATCCCACGGCATCAGACCAGACCCAAATCTCACAGGAGGGTGGGACCCGACCACAATCACGGGAGGGTCGGACCAGACCCCAATCACAGGAGGGTCGGACCAGACCCAAATCTCACAGGAGGGTGGGACCCGACCACAATCACGGGAGGGTCGGACCAGACCCCAATCACAGGAGGGTGGGATCCGACCCCAGTCTCAGGAGGGTGGGACCCGACCCCAATCTCGGGAGGGTGGGACCCGACCCCAATCTCGGGAGGGTGGGATCCGACCCCAATCCCAGGAGGGTGGGATCCGACCCCAATCCCAGGAGGGTGAGACCCGACCCCAATCCCAGGAGGGTGGGCACATCCCCGGTGCCAGGGCTGGCGCGAGCCCCCCGCACCTGGCAGGACAGGGAGCCGTCCCTCTCCACGATGCACTCGGCTTTCTCGTGGCACGGGCTGATCTCGCCGTTGGGGCAGCGCCGTGTCGCTGTCGCCGTCTGGCTCCTGCAGCCGCTGATCTGATCCCCCACAAAGCCCGGCTTACAGGCCCCGCATTTGTAGGATCCCTGCAGGGAAAACGGGGCTGAACTCGAACGCGAACCCTGGCAAATCTCTGCTGCAGCCCCTCCTCGGCAGCTGCGTTTGCCACGGGGAATGGGGAGCCTGGGAAGAGAGATCCAGGAATGTCGTGGAATGAGGGAATCCCAGAGTTGGGGTTGGACCTTAAAGCCCATCCCACCCCTGCCATGGCAGGGACACCTTCCGCTGTCCCAGGGTGCTCCCAGCCCCGTCCAGCCTGGCCTTGGCCACTTCCAGGGATCCACAGCTTCTCTGGGAATTCCATCCCAGCCCCTCCCCACCCTCCCCGGGAACAATTCCTTCCCAATATCCCACCCCAATTCCCCTGTTCCAGTTTGAAGCCATTCCCTGTGTCCTGTCCCTCCATCCCTTGTCCCATGCCCCTCTGCAGCTCTCCTGGAGCCCCTTTAGGCCCTGGCAGGGGCTCGGAGATCTCCCTGGATCCTTCCCTTCTCCAGGTGAGCACCCCCAGCTCTGCCAGCCCGGCTCCAGAGGGGCTCCAGCCCTTGGATCCCCTCCGTATCCCTGAGGATTTACCCGGGTGTTGATGCAGATGGAGTTTGGGACACAATTCGTGGCAGCTCCGGTCTCACACTCATTGATGTCGGTGCACACCTGCCCGGGGAGAACAGGACACACCTTTACCTTCCCTGCACCCCAAATCCCAGAATTTGGGCAGGGCCAGGTGCAGAAGCAAAGCCCTGGCACACCTCACTAGCCCAGGACTGTAAATTTTCCTGCTGACAAGCTTGAGGCAGATCCCAGCAGCATTCTAGGCCCCCTTCCCAGAGCCAGCAGAGATTCCAGCCTGGGAACAGAGCCGAGCTCGAGCTGAGCTGCTGGAATATCCTCACTGCGGAGCAGGAAGCTCAGTGGGTGCATCCCACGACCGAATCCCTGGAGCCACGCGTGCTCCTTCGTGGGACAACATCCCTAAAACCCACAATCGGCCTGGGCTGTTGGGATTTTTAATCTGGAGCTGTCAGGGAAGCTGCAGGGGGTGGCAGCAGCTGCGTGAACTCTTCTGTGTCCCAGCAGGAAGGATTCCCATTCCCATTCCCATCCCCATTCCCATTCCCATTCCTATTCCCATTCACATTCCCATTCCCATTCCCATCCCCATTCCCATTCCCATTCCTATTCCCATTCACATTCCCATTCCCATTCCCATCCCCATTCCCATTCCCATTCCTATTCCCATTCACATTCCCATTCCCATTCCCATCCCCATTCCCATTCCCATTCCTATTCCCATTCACATTCCCATTCCCATTCCCATTCCCATTCCCACTCCCATTCCCAGCCCCAGGATGGCTCCACAGCCACAGAAGGGCTGGGATGCTCTGTCCAGCCCCAGTTTGGCACAGAGGAGGTGGCTCTGGGGCTGAGGTGTCAGGACAAGCCGGGCACGTCTCCCCTCTCCCTGCATTCCCTCCAGCACACGGAATTGCGGAATCCCACAGTGGTTTGGGTGGGGAGGGACCTTTAATCATCCCATTCCCTTTTCCAGGGACACCTCCCACTATCCCAGGGTGCTCCAAACGTGGCCTGGGACACTTCCAGGGATGGAAATTCCACCCCAGCCCCTGCCCACCCTCACGGGCAGGAATCCCTTCCATCTTTAGGAACCATCACCTCACATTTCCCCTCCCCGTTTCTTTGAAGACCTTTGAGTCCCAGCTGTGGAGGGGAGAGAATTCCCAGCTTCTGGCGGACACGGAACATTCCAGGCCCTTACCTGTTTGTTGGCCCTGGCATAGGCCAGTCCCACCCCTTCCAGCAGCTGCCCGGTGAAGCCGGGCGGGCAGGGGTCGCAGCGGAAGCCGGGGCTGGTGTTAATGCACTGGACTTTTGGGAAGCAGGGATTGGCGTTGCACTGAAACAAGAGAGAGGGTGCCCAGGGCTGTGCCAGGGGGCAGCTCCAGCCCTGGCGCACGTCCAGCTCTGGGATTTTTAGTTTTCAGGGAGGTAAAACATTCCTCGAGGGCTTCCCCAGCTCGGGCGTCCCCCCCGGGCTGCAATAAAACAAAGCCACTTCCAGCTCGGATTCTCCTCAGGTGACACCAGGGCCCGGGCACCGAGCTGCTCTGGCTTCACATTTTCCTCCCTGGAATCCTCAGAGTCCAGGGAACTGGACAATTCCTCACCCTGGCCTCGAAACACAACGAGGGTTGTTTGTTCACCACTCGCTTTCCAAAATTGCTCCGAATGTTTTGCTTTCTCCAACACTTCATTATTTTCCCCGGATTTTTATGCTCTGTGCTGGCAGATGCATCACAGGAATACAGCAGATCCCATATTTTGGACTGGCAATCCCAAAATCTCCCCTGGAGCGTTCAGCAGGTTTTTAAATTGAAATGCAATTGAGGCTCTGCGAGAGTGGGATAATCAATAAATTTAGGAATATGGTTTGGGAAGCACAGAACTCGGGAACCCTACAAAAAAAAACCCATGGATGAGCAGAGCTTTGCACACACACGGAGCTTAAAATGGGTGGAATGCCACATTTCCTTAAAAACAAACCCAAAACAACCCACGGTATCTGCCCAGCAAGGTTTGATTTCGGGGCAGAGACAAAGCAGAGCTTTGCACACACACGGAGCTTAAAATTGGTGGAATGCCACATTTCCTTAAAAAAAAAAAAAATACATGGTATCTGCCCAGCAAGGTTTGATTTAGGGGCAGAGACAAAGCCCCGTGGTTAAGATTTGCTGTTTCAAGGATTTACTTGGGAAGTGTTTGATCCCATTCCACACCCAATAAATCTTATCTCTAACGACTCCTGGCCAAAGGAGGCCGCTCTGGTGTCCCACTCTCCCCTCTCCGTGTTCCACAAACCTAAAGATTTCTTTTGTTGGGCCAAATCCCGACTGGACCGACCCCAAACCGTCCCCGGAGCGGGGGGCCGGGCACGGAATCCCAGCTCCTGCAGGGCCTGCGAGGTTTTCCTGGCAAGCACCGGGCAAACCCCGAGGCCGCGGGCTGCGGGCTGTCCTGCGGGCTGTCCCCGCGAGTTACCTCGTTGATGTCGGTGCAGTGGGTGCCGTTCCCGGAATACCCCGCGGGACACGGCCCGCAGCGGAAGCCGGCGCCGGTGTCGGTGCAGGGAACGCCGGGGAAGCAGGGGTTGGGCAGGCACCGGCTGAACTGGGTCATGGTGATGACAGGACCCGTCACCTCCGGGCGCATCCCTGCGGAGCGCAGCGCTGCTGAGCACGGGGCTGCGGCCCCCGCGCCTCCCTCGGCTCTGCGGGGCAGGGCGGGCCCGGCCCGGGGAACCCCGGGAGGGAGCGGGAGGGGAACCCCGGGAGGGAACGGGAGGGAAATCACGGGAGGGAAATCCCAGTTCCGGAACGGGAGGGGAACCCCGGTTCGGGAGCGGGAGGGGAACCCCGGTTCGGGAGCGGGAGGGGAACCCCGGGAGGGAACGGGAGGGGAATCACGGGAGGGAACGGGAGGGGAATCACGGGAGGGAACGGGAGGGGAATCACGGGAGGGAACGGGAGGGGAATCACGGGAGGGAACGGGAGGGGAACCCCGGGAGGGAGCGGGAGGGGAATCACAGGAGAGAACGGGAGGGGAATCCCGATTCTGGAATGGGAGGGAAATCCCTGCTCTGGAAATGGAGGAAATCCCGATTCTGGAAATGGAGAGAAACTCGATTCTGGAACAGGAGAGAAATCCCTACTCTGGAAGGAGAGGGAAGTCCTGATTCTGGAAATGGAGGGAAATCCCGGTTCGGGAACGGGAGGGGAATCACGGGAGGGAAATCCCGGTTCGGGAACGGGAGGGGAATCACGGGAGAGAACGGGAGGGGAATCCCAATTCTGGAATGGAAGGGAAATCCCTGCTCTGGAAACGGAGGAAATCCCGATTCTGGAAATGGAGAGAAACTCGATTCTGGAACAGGAGAGAAATCCCTACTCTGGAAGGAGAGGGAAGTCCTGATTCTGGAAATGGAGGGAAATCCTGATTCTGGAACAGGAGGAAACCGCGATTCTGGAAGGGGAGGGAAATCCCGATTCTGGAAATGGAGGGAAATCCTGATTCTGGAAGGGGAGGGAAGTCCCTACTCTGGAAGTGGAGGGAAACCCAATTTTGGAAGGGGAGGGAAACTCGATTCTGGAAGGGGAGGGAAATCCCTACTCTGGAAATGGAGGGAAATCTCGATTCTGGAAGTGGAGGGAAATCTTGATTTGGAAGTGGAGGGAAACCCGATTTTGGAAATGGAGGGAAATCCCTATTCTGGAAAAGGAGGGAACTCCCTACTCTGGAAGTGGAGGAAATCCTGGTTCTGGAAGGGGAGGGAAATCTCTATTCTGGAAGGAGAGGGAAACCCTATTCTTGCACTGAAGGAAAATCCCTCTTTTGGAAATGGAGCAAAATCTTGTTTTGTAAGTGGAGGAAAATCTTGTTTTGTAAGTGGAGGAAAACCCCAATTTTGGAAGTGGAAGGAAATCTCTATTCTGGAAATGGAGGAAAATCTGATTTTGGAAGTGGAGGAAAATCCCGGGATCGTGGTTTAGGTTGGAAGGGACCTTCAGGATCATCAGGTGACAGATTCTGAGGCAGAGCAGGCAGCAGGTAAATAAGAAAGCCCAGGGTCAGTGACGGTTTGGGTTGAAGGGACCTTCTCAGCTCATTCCAAGGGCAGGGACACCTCCCACTATCCCAGGTTGCTCCAACTCAAAAGCTGAAAAAAACCTTTAAAAAAACCTTAAAAAACTTTTCTCCAACTTAAAAACTGCAAAAAAATCTTCTTAAAAAAACCCTTTAAAAAAAACCTTAAAAAACTTTTCTCCAACTTAAAAACTGCAAAAAAATCTTCTTAAAAAAACCCTTTAAAAACTTTTCTCCCACTTAAAAGCTCAGAACCCTGAAATTAAACAACAAACAACACTCTACCAGCAGCAAAATCTTCACTAAAAAAATTATTTCCCCGCCTTCATTCTTCTCTTTGTGAGGAATAAGAGAAGCTGAGAGCGAGGTCAGGCTGGGATCCTGCGGGAAGGACACACACGGAGCAGGAGAGGCAGAAATCAAGGAACAGAGAGAAAGTTCAGGACAGTTTTATGAGGAAATTATTGAAGCAATTGCAGGGGATGGATGGATTTCTGTCCTGCAGCTTCTCCCAGAAGCTTTGGTTAATCTCTTTTCCAGCAGCACGATCGCTCCCAAAAGGCGGGGGGAAAAGGAGGAACGGTTCCTGCTCCGCCCTCTGAGGGCGCTGGGAAAGAGCAGAGCAGCTCCAAGGGGAGAGGAAGCTCCAGGGGAGGAAAAACACATTTATTGGGGAGCAGAGGGCGGGATTTACATGGGAAAATGGATCCTGTTCCCTGAATCCTCTGGAAAAACCCTCTCTGCTGGGCTGGGGGCAGCGCTGGGATGCAGGGGAGAGCAGGGAGGGGTTCTCCTCCCCGTGGGGCTCAGCCGAATCCCAGCGGATTCCCAGGCCAAGGGCTGGGTTAGGAGGGTGCAGCCCCTCGGGAAGCACAGCCGGGGGTGTCCCAAAGCCACCAGCACAACCTGGGGTGTCCCAAAGCCACCAGAACAACCTGGGGTGTCCCAAAGCCACCATGGGGTGTCCCAAATTCACCAGCTCAGCTCTGGGGTGTCCCAAAGCCACCAGCACAACCTGGGGTGTCCCAAAGCCTCCATGGGGTGTCCCAAAGCCACCATGGGGTGTCTCAAAGCCACCAGCTCAGCTCTGGGGTGTCCCAAAGCCACCAGCACAACCTGGGGTGTCCCAAAGCCACCATGGGGTGTCCCAAATTCACCAGCTCAGCTCTGGAGTGTCCCAAATTCACCAGCTCAGCTCGTGGCAGAGGGGCAGAAGCAAAGGCTGGGGGTGAAGGGATGGAAAAGAGCCGTGGGGAGAAGGATTTGGGGGATGAGGGGCTCAGAGCACAGAACCCCCCCAGTCCTGGGCTGATCCCACAGGGTTTAACGGGGTATTGGGAAGGAATTCCTGGCTGTGAGGGCGGGGAGGGGCTGGGATGGAATTCCCAGAGCAGCTGTGGCTGCCCCTGGATCCCTGGAAGTGTCCCAGGCCAGGCTGGAGCAGCCTGGGACAGTGGGAGGTGTCCCTGCCCATGGCAGGGCTGGCACTGGATGATCCTTAAGGTCCCTCCAAGCCAAACCATTCCAGGATTCTGGAATGCTGGGCATCTGCTGGAAGAAAAGAGAAGCTTTTGGAAGCCCCCCAGCTCCAGCTGCCCTTGATCCACGAGAACAACCCCAGGCTCCAATCCCCGTGTGCGGGGGGTTGTGGGGCCCAAAAAAAAAAAAAATCCCAAATATTCAGAATAACCAGGAATAACTGTGATCCCAGCTGTTCCCGTTGGGACAGGGGCACAGCTGGCACTTCCCTCCTGGATTGCCCACAGAGGGGCAGGGCACTCACCGCAGGCGTCGCACTCCATGACCGTGTTCTTCAGGAACGTTATCTCCTTGATCTGGAAGGGAACAGAACCGGCGCTGAGCCCGGGGCGGGATCTGCATCCAAGGATTCCCGGTGCCAGCAAAACAGGGACGGCTGGGCCTGCTCAGCTCCCAGCCAGCAGCTCCTGCCCCGAAATCTGGAGATTCCCTGCGAGCTGGGGCGGTTCAGCCCCTGGGATTCATTCCCCGGGATCTGGGGTGGTTCATTCCCTGGGATATGGAATGGTTCCATCCCCTGGGGTGGTTCATCCCTTGGGATTCATTCCCTGGGATCTGGGGTGGTTCATTCCCTGGGATTCATTCCCTAGGGTGGTTCATTCCCTGAAATTCATTCCCTGGGAGCTGTTCCCACAGGATAATGCTGGTCTCTCTCAGAGGAGGAAACACTCGACTTGAGTGCATGGAAACAAGAGGAAAAAATCTGTTTTCTGCTCCAGGGGATGCTGATCCAGCAATCCTGGAGAGGGAAGGCAGCAGGAGATTCCCTCGGGAATAACCCCGGGCACTTTGTGGATATTTAGAATCTCTTCCTGAAACTCCCTCCTGACCTCCTCTGATCTCCTCCAGGCTCCTACTGAAAATATTCCTACCTGGAGCTGTGTCAGGAGGTTGGGACGGAGACCAGGGAAAGGTTCCTGCCCCAGAGGGCTCTGGATAGGGAATGTCACATTCCCAGAGACCAGGGAATGTCACATTCCCAGAGACCAGGGAAAGGTTCCTGTCCCAGAGGGCTCTGGGCAGGGAATGTCACATTCCTGAGGCTGCCAGAGCCCCGGGAATATCTGGACAACGCTCGCAGGGTGGGATCGCTGGGGCGCGTTCGGAATTTTGGAATCTGCAGAGATCTGTGGGATCGCTNCCCCACAGGGTGCTGGGCTCTGGGCAGGGAATGTCACATTCCCAAGGCTGCCAGAGCCCCAGGATATTTGGACAACGCTCGCAGGGTGGGATCGCTGGGGCGCGTTCGGAATTTTGGAATCTGCAGAGATCTGTGGGATCGCTGGGGCGCGTTCGGAATTTTGGAATCTGCCCAGAGATCTGTGGGATCGCTGGGGCGCGTTCGGAATTTTGGAATCTGCAGGATCTGTGGGATCGCTGGGGCGCGTTTGGAATTTTGGAATCTGCAGAGATCTGTCCCAGATCCCAGATCTCCCTCTGGAAATGGGAGAGCAGAGGGTTCCGCACTGCTCAGGGATATCCGGGGATTCTCCAGCCTTTGGCTCCGGAGACTCAACCTGGCTTTCACTGCTTTTATTGCGTCCTCTCTGCCAACGTCCCAAAATCAAGGGAAAATCAGCTCTGGGAAATCTTTGCCCAGGTGAAGGAATTGCCACCTCCATTTCCCACTCGGCTCCTGAGGAAGGGCTTTGGGGCAGCATTGCTGAGGAAAACGGGGATTAAAAAATAAAATACGAAGTGACGCGACGTGAAA